>CM035228.1:34115733-34379224 GCA_020226215.1 Sindora glabra | reverse complement strand
TGTCTATTTGGTTAAGTTAAATACCGGCACGCAGACCATTTCAGCTCTTAATTTCGAAACTTGGATCTTTTTACCTGATTGAGCAAAGCAACAACGATATTCGTGAACTGTACACTAAGTTGAAGAAAAATAATGATGAAATTTTAGGGTTTATTTCAGGGCTGAGTGAGGAATTGAATCAAAAGGAGGGAAGCGGAAATCGTGTTCAATGCATTAGATTTTCTGTCAATTTTTTTACAGGAAATAGTTTCACTGTGAAAAATATATATGCTAGTGAATTTCAACTTTTAAAATTATAGATGAATTAAATGAAGAGTGAACCAAATTTAAGGATAAAATATAATTTTCTTCGAATGTTATGATGTAGGGTAATATAATGGCCTAACATAAATGGCAAATTGCAGTTTACCGTGTAATCAAGATAATGCAAGTATCCACAATATGTTTCAAATTAAATAGTAATAAATTATATATACATCATTATTGATTATAATCTCTCTTTATATACTTCAAACACCAGAAAAATCCGATTAACGATTTTTCCTTTGCTAAACGAGGAGAGTTGGGCCAGGAGCGGATCCGCGAGGGAGTCACTCTTTTAAACTTATAATAAATTAATATTATTTTAATAAATATGTATTAAATTTTACACCCTGCTAATTTGGACAATTTAAAAGAAAATTTGAAGTATTTATTAGATGTAATATCTCAGTACTCATCAAAAGGAAATAGAGATAGATACAAAATTTAATATATTTGTCATAAAAATATTTAACAATTGTACCCATTTATTTTATATATTGACATGTATGTTTATCTCTCTCTTTACTAAGGAGACGGAGATTTATTTTTAGCATAACCACCTAATTTCTCTTTATTTTATTCATTAAATATTAATATATTTAACATTATAAATTCAAAATTATACTTATATATTTAATATACAGATAGACCAAAAAGTATATCATGTATTTTTTTAATATACTATTAAAAAATAACGAGATAAAATTCTCAAAGGTAAAGCGGAAACTCATTGACAAAATAATGAGTTAAATATTTTTTAATTATAAAATAAAACTCAATCATCAGACATTAACAAACTTAATATTTATTTATAAATTAATTTTTTTCTAATATTTGTTTGGAGAAAACGGTACTGAGCAGGGCCGTATGTCAGAGGGCGCATGGCAACGAACTGTCTTGGGAAAAACTAATTGCCGTATCCCTGCGCCGTTAAAACATGTTACCAAAACGCTTTAAATTTTTTTTTTAAGAAATAATGAATCACGGCTCTGCAGAGTCCGTGATCAGTACTGATGGGACGCCAGCTGATCACGTCCTCGTGCAAGCCGTGACCAGTCTAGTCACGTCCTGCCCGAGGCCGTGATTAGGCAGTCCCTGTGCGCCTGTGAAGCTGGCCTATATAGCGCGGGCGAGGCGACTTGTGAAGTGGAGGAAGAAAAGACTACGTGGGCGAGAGTTAAGCTGAAGCGCGGGCAAGCTGACTGAAGGAAGAAGCACTCAGAAGTTGAAGTTGCAGTGCGGCTGAGGGAGAAGGCCACCTTGGCGAAACTGAGTTTGAAGCTGAAGTTGCATTGCGGGTGAAGAAGAAGGCCACCTTGGTGAAACTGAGTCTGAAGTAGAGAGAAGGAAGGAGAGCAACGTATCCAGTAAAATTTTAATTCAATTTATTATTTTTATTTTATTTAATTAAATTAAAATTATATATTTAAGAATTTAGTTGATTCAATATTTTTAATTTAATTAATTAAATTATTTGATTTAATTTAGTTAGTTTTATTCATTTGATTTAATTTAGTTAATTTATTTGTTTAATTTAATTTAGTTGATTTATTTATTTTATTTTATGTATTTAATTTATTTATTTGATTTAAATTATTAAATTAATTTAATTGAGTTAATATTTTTAACTTACTTATTTGATTTAATTTAGTTGATTTATTTATTTGATTTAATTTAGTTAATTTATTTATTTGATTTAATGTATTTAATTTATTTATTTGATGTAATTTATTTATTTTTATTTATTTGATTTGATTTAGTTAACTTATTTGTTTGATTTGATTTAATTAGTTAATTTACTTGATTTAATTTAGTTAATTTATTTATTTGACTTAGTGTACTTAATTTTTTTATTTGATTTAATTTATTTATAAAATTTAATTGAGTTAATATTTTTAATTTACTTGTTTGATTTAATTTAATTAATTAATTTATTCGATTTAATGTAATTGATTGATTTATCTGATTTAATGTAGTTAATTTTTTTATTTGATTTAATTTAGTAAATTAATTTATTTAATTTAGTTGATTTATTTATTTGATTTAATTTAGTTAATTCATTTATTTGATTTAATGTATTTAGTTTATTTATTTGATGTAATTTATTTAATTTATTTATTTGAGTTAATATTTTTAATTTACTTGTTTGATTTAATTTAGTTAATTAATTTATTTGATTTAATTTAGTTAATTTATTTATTTGATTTAATGTATTTAGTTTATTTATTTGATTTAATTTATTTATAAAATTTATTTGAGTTAATATTTTTAATTTACATGTTTGATTTAATTTAGTTGATTTATTTATTTAATTTAATTTAGTTAATTTATTTATTTAATTTAATATATTTAATCTATTTATTTGATTTAATTTATTTATAAAATTTATTTGAGTTAATGTTTTCAATTTAAATGTTTGATTTAATTTAGTTGATTTATTTATTTGATTTAATTTAGTTAATTTATTTTTTTAATTTAATTTAGTTGATCTATTTGTTTGATTTAATTTAGTTAGTTTTAATTATTTGATTTTATTTAGTTAATTTACTTGATTTAATTTAGTTGATTTATTTATTGGATTTAATGTATTTAATTTATTTATTTGATATAATTTAGTTAATTTATTTATTTGAGTTTATATTTTTAATTTACTTGTTTGATTTAATTTAGTTGATTTATTTATTTGATATAATTTAATTAATTTATTTATTTGATTTAATTTATTTGTAAAATTTATTTGAGTTAATGTTTTTAATTTATGTGTTTGATTTAATTTAGTTAATTAATTTATTTGATTTAATTTAGCTGATTTATTTGTTTGATTTAATTTAGTTGATTTGCTTATTTAATTTATTTTAGTTAATTAATTTGTTTGATTTAATTTAATTAGTTTTATTTATTTGATTTGATTTAGTTAATTTATTTGTTTGATTTAATTTAGTTAGTTAATTTACTTGATAAAATTTAGTTGATTTATTTATTTGATTTAATGTATTTAATTTATTTATTTGATTTAATTTATTTATAAAATTTATTTGAGTTAATGTTTTTAATTTACTTGTTTGATTTAATTTATTTAATTAATTTATTCTATTTAATTTAGTTGATTAATTTATCTGATTTAATATAGTTAATTTTTTTATTTGATTTAAGTTAGTTAATTAATTTATTTAATTTAGTTAAATTATTTATTTGATTTAATTTAGTTAATTCATTTATTTTATTTAATGTATTTAATTTAGTTATTTGATGTAATTTATTTATTTGAGTTAATATTTTTATTTATTTGTTTGATTTAATTCAATTTTAATTAGAATTATATGATTGAATTCATCCAGATCCATACAAAAAATATCGATGTTTTAGAAAGTAAATATTTTATTTTATAATTTAATTTATTTTAATTAAAATATTATTGAATTTATTCTTTAATCTATTTATACCTAGACTATAAGTTTTTAATGTATTTCAGTTGGAAGAAAGTTAATTTTGAGCTGTATTTATTTTTAATTAGAATTCTGTATTATTCTACTTGATTAGATATTTTATTTCTGTACGTCATATTTTTTATTGAACATATCATAATTTGCGTATATTATTCTAATTTCTTTGAGTTATTATGATAATTGAGTATATGTTTTGCTTATGAAGTTTATCTAGTCTAATTTTCTAGTGCAGATAAAATCTGTCCCTCCAGGTAAGACTTTTAGTTATAATTTTAGATGATATGAAACTAAATCTGAGTGTTATTTATTTTTTATAAGTATGTTTTAATCTTTGAAGTCACTTTAACACCCCGGATATAGTAGGAATCACCATGAGTACTGGGGAAGATAATGTATGTATCTATGCGAATGGAGAAATTTATGAAACGGATGAAAGCGATACATTTAGGTGTCGAAGGGTCAAAGTTATGAGAATTAAATTGGATATCACCTTGGATGCATTGAAAATTGCAATTGGGCGAAAGTTAAGACTTGCAGAAAATTAAGCTGTAATTGAGTTAGAGTATAGACATCCGCTTTCACTAAACCCGACGCGATACAAAGCTTGTTTATTAGAGGATGATGATGACATTCAACGAATGTGGAAAGCAAATGCCAGATTTCCCACTCAATTGTCTTGCCCAGAATTGTATGCACATATCGCAAGCAAGGAATTTGATCTGAACGTTGCCAGTCAACCAGTTGACGAGAGTGGGCCATGCACACAACCGTCCACCAACCTATTTCCTAACTTTGGTGAAGGGCCATCAAATTATAACCCGTACCATGGTAGTCTGGAACTAGTGGATGGACAAAGAGTATTTGGACAACAGTTTCAATCTCCCCTTGTTGATTACGTTGCAGAGCCATGTTCTTCCCAGCCCGACTATGGTCTCCTTCAATCCCCCTCTATCTCGGAGGAGTCAGACGACATAATGGATGATTTTGAAGAGAATGATGCACATGACGACATTCCCGAAGGATTTAATTGGGACAATGACAGTTGCAATGATGATGAAGCTGATGGTGGTGAAGATGTTATCCCAGCGATCCCTGCAACACCCGTCAACCAGTATGTGGAATCGGCAGCTGCCTTTTTTGGAAGAATAAATATAGATGTAGTCGACAGCAATGATTTTCTCGGTATGGGAGGTGCCATGAATGTGCTTAATTACCAAGAGCCAGATGTGGGTTAGTTGTATAGGGACTAAAAATCGTTCCGTCGCGTGATGAAAATCTACTCAATTCGAACCCACCACACATTTTACTCACATTACTCTTCAGCCAAGTATGAAGAGTATCGATGCCCTCACTACGATGGACAATGCAATTGGAGGGTTAGAGCCTACCATAAGCCGAGAGAGAACTACTAACAAATAACAAGATACAATGGACCTCATTCATGTGTGTCTGCTTCTTTTTCGAGTGATCATCCGAAATTGGACACAGATGTTATTTCATTTTACATTGTGGGGTTGGTGACTGAGAACCCCAGCGTGTCCATTCGAGGGGTTATTGAGCGTTTCCATGGTATATTTGGATATTTAGTCTCATATATAGTTACATTCTTATTTATCTTTCATTTACTTAGTGCAGATTATATGGCGGCCTTATGATATGGATAGTGTCCAGCAGCTTGTGCCTAAGTATTGCCTCATCTCACCTGACATATGGTTGGCTTCAGTCCCGATCATATGCTTCCACATCGTGGAATGGCACCATGCAGATCGTGTTCTTCGCTAGTTTGGTAGGCGGCAACCAATCCCACAGGAGCCATTCAATCTTGATTCCTGTCATACCTTACAGCTTCGAGGTAAAACATCGAAGGATTGGCAGCAAGAACACATGGTCTACATTAATGCTTGGGATGCATGGCGAGCCACGCTTTCACTGACTGAGATGGAGATTGATGCTCTTCATCATGGCTTGGGCTACATGTCATGGTATTGGACACACACGAGATGATGGATTCATCCAGTTAGCGGTGGTTCAGGATTTGTGGTAATCATTTGTCCTTCATAATATAATTTATAACTTCTTCAAAATATTATAATATAAATTGACACACTGTACTTATTTTTACTTATCACGTAGGCCGATGTTGCTGAGAGACTACACACGCTGAGCGTCGAGGATCCTCCAACTCTTGGGTACAACCAATTTAGGGAGATAGTGGACTAGGATTGTGATCGCATCCTGCGTACGTTGGGTGAGCATCGAGACATAACAGCTTCTCAGCCAGCTCTTCCTGCAGACGAATTATTGAGACCACCCATCCCTGAGCCTAAGCGTGGTAGGAGGGCTCATGGCTTTATGTCTTTTAGGGATCCCATTTTACCTGGACCTGATGATGACGATGACAGAGCACATTATGGTCATCGATTGATGCCATCGGCGGATGTCCCCTCTGACTATGCCCCTCGCTGGATGTAGCCCGATGCAGGAGGTCTAGGTCCATCTACATACATGCCCTCGTCACATTTCATGACAGGTGGAGATGCTGCCCCATCATCATTCTTCACGCCATCGCCATCACCCCCACACCAGTGAGTCCCGGGTTCTCTAACGGTGTTTTTATCTGAGCCACTTGCATTTACATCTGAGTACGCTAGTGGATCCATATCACATCAGCAACAAGGATTTTTTACCCCCTAAAATCCTATTCCACCATTTTACTCATCCAGCTCGGACTTAAACTCTCCATTTACCACGGGTCATGTCAACCCCACTCAAATAGACTTCGATGAGGGTGACGATGGAGATGAACAACAGCAATCCCTTGTTCAACAACCACGACGAGCGAGGCGACGCCCTCGATGTGGGATTGGGAGTCATTACTTTGATAGCTGATTATTTCATTACTGTACAAAATTTTTATAGCTAATTTAATAATTTAATTCATTCATTCATTCTTCTGTACAGAATTATTTCTGTCTCATTTTTCATTTATCATAATATTTAAATTTGTAAATAAGCTACACAAACCGAATATTGCCTCCACACTTATCCATTAACTCAAACCATACTAAATAATTAAGTTCATTCTTGATATTGTTAATTAAATTTTCTTACACATTTTTAAACATGACTTATAACACTATAAAATTTTGTGGTTATCTTTTTTCTATATCATTTAACAATTTATTTTTAAATTTTTAATCAACTTTTTTATCACAATTTATGAGTTTTTTATGAACCCTAAAAATTATATGTCGTAAAATGAAAATTAAGTAACATGTTATAATATTGTGATTCTTACTTAAAACTTTCTTAGCAACATATTATCCTCATATATGTAAGTCTTTACAAATTAAGATCCATTACATTTTGATTTAAGACCCCTTACATTTTGATAAGTAAGATTTAAAAATAAAATAAAAAAGGGCCACAGACTAAATTAGTATCGTTAATAATTTAATTAAGAGACCTAAATAAAATAATTATAAATTTGACACATATTAAATAGAATAAAAAAGCTTAATTTAAATAAAAAAATGACAACAGAATATATAATAATTTGTACTTTTTAAAATTTTAATTATTCCAACTATCTTATAATATTTACTAATTTAATTATATTGTACATATATTGTATAATATTTTGAGAGTTAATAAAATTATTATTTATTTTTAAGAACCTTCAATAATTAGTATAAGAGAAATATCTTGTGTTTAAAATAATTAGAATGGATATAAATTGAATTAAAATTAAAAATAAATTAAATAAGGGCCACAGATTAAAATTATGTGAAAATTTAATTAAAGGGGCTAAAATAAAATAAATGAAAAGTTAATACATGCTAAAAAATACAAAAAATTTTGAAACTGAAACAAATTAAATTACATAAAATAAAATAAATAAAAATTTAGTATATTTTGAATAAAATGAAAAGTCCATGGTAGAATTAGAAATAAAAATCTATTCTTTCATATAATATGATAATTAATTTTTATTTTGTTGTATAATTAAAAATAATCTTCTTTATTTTATTTATATTTGTATCATTATAAAATTTATCAAATTTAATAAAAATTTTATTATAATTTATTTCATTATATTTCGCCTAAAATATATATTATGTAAAATTTATAAAGTAATCTTTAATATTATATTTACTACACTACCCTTAAATTTATTTTTAATTAGATTTTATATATTATTAATACATTTTTATTAAACAAATTTATTTACAAGTATAAACAATATTATTTATATAAATTTTTTAAAAAAATATTTAATAATAAAGTAAAGTTATTTTTATTAAATTAAAATAAAATTAATTAAAAATATTTTTTTGATTTAATTATTTTTATTATAATATATTTTATGATTTAAAAAAAATATTTTTACTAAATTTTTTATTAAAATATTATTATTATTTTTTCCATAAAATCACTGTGTGTACAGTACGCACAGTATACTGTGCGCACAGTGCATTGTGCACTGTACGCATGCAGTGTACTGTGTGTGTACAGTACGCACAATATACTATGCGCACAGTGCATTGTGCACTGTACGCATGCAGTGTATTGTGCGTACTGTTCGCACAGTGATTTTACGGAATATCATGCCAAACAATAACCAAATTAAGGGTTGGGGGAAATAGTTTTTAAAATATAATAAAGGCCAATTCTACGATACCCCAGAGGGTTTCAAACTCGGGGTGACGTGGTGCATTGTAGACCATTGGATAAGATTACCAAAATTCTTAGTAATCTCATCCAATTGCTTGCATTGTGCCACGTCACCCCGAGTTTGAAACCCCTTAGGGTACCGTAGCAAGCATCTATAGTAAATTAGGCAATTCTTTTTTCAACCGTAGTTTCTCGATAATTTCGCCCAAGGAAGTAGGGGAAGGACGATAGAGTCCATACATGGTCAATGCAAGACTAAGGTTAGACAGGTTATATTTGACTCAAATAATTTTTAAGTTGGTTAATAATTAATAAATTAATTAATAGTTAATAATTAATAAATTAATTAATTATACAAAATTATTTTATAAAATTAATTATAGAATTAATTGAAATTATAAAAAGATATAAAAAATTATTTTAATAAAAATAAATATATAATTAAAATAAGTCACATTTATCTAAAGATTAAATTTTATTATCATAATCAATATATTTAAAAATAAAAATTTAATATATAATATTTAATTAATTATATTTTATAAATTTATATATTTATTTACTTACATAATTTTATTTTTTATTATTTATAATTAGTTAAAATATAATTACTTATAATTATAATCACCTAATTTATAATAAAATTATAATTATTTAATTATATTTTATGAGTTACATATTTATTTACAAATAGATCTTTATATATTTATAGTTCAAATTTAAGATATAATTATGTTAAAATTAAACTAATTATATTTTATAAAAAATATTTATGTTTATGTTATGAAAAGCATAGATTGTAATTTAACAAAAAAAATAAGGATAGATTCAAAAAATTTTTGAAGATGTAATAGTTTATAATGTATAAGTTACTTAAGATAATCTATCAAATCTGAGCTTATTTTATACAATAAGTTAGCATATAAAATATTTTTAAAAGTTAACTTATGATTTATTGATCAAATTAATAAGTTATAAGTTAACTTATTTATTATACAAAATAAAGCCTTGATCTGTACAATCATTAATAACTTTCAGAAAGAGGTGTCAAAAAACTAGTTGAGTCCAATGGATTAATCTATGATTAATAAAAAAAATTTTAGTTTGGGATTGACACTAGTACAAAAGATAATAATAGTAGTTTGACCTAGTAAAGAATTGGGTGGGCTTGTTAGTCTAATAATATTAATAAATATTTCCTCCATTGTTTCTTATCTGTCACATTTTGAAGATTTTTTTATTTCTTTCTATTTGTCATTTTAGAATTCCAATAAAGCATTAAATATTATTTTTCTAAATCTATCATTCCTGTTCATTAATAAATGCTTTATTATTTTACACTATTAATCAACCTGCATTTATTTCTTTACATTTCTCTCTATTTTTTAACTATCTTGAATTTTGTGTATAAAAAGTAATCTTGTAAAGTTCATTAAAAATAAATAAATTAAACTATTTTCTTAATATGTATAAAGTTAGTTAATAGCAGCAGATAAATAAGAACGGATGAAGTAATAAATAACTAATTTATTATATGTATATGTATATATTAAAATTATAATTTTTATATATTGAAATTATACATTAATGTTTATCATATTAAATTAAAATTATGTATATGAATAATATTAAATAATTTTATTTTTTTAAATTAATGATTTATATATTTAATTTTAGCAATATATATTATATAAGTTTATCAAAATAAACAATTACATTAAATTGAAAAAATTATGTAGGAAATTAAAATTATTATCACAAAATATAAAAATTAATAAAACATAATTAGACAACATAATTATTATAATTAAATAGACATAAAATAATTGTTATAACTAAATTAATATATTAATTAGAGTAATAAATTATGACTATTATTTCAAAACAATGATATATTCATATATATATATATATATATATATATATATATATATATTGTCAATTTATTTAAACAAATATTTCTACCCATTTTAATAAATGGGAAAATTTTTTTGATTAGGTCTTGTAATTATACTCCTCCAATTGTAGGATCTTTCATGTTAAAAATTATTTTACCCTATTTTTTATTATTGTAGTTATACCACAAATAGTAATAGCAATAATAATAGGTTTTAATTTGCAAATTTTATGAATTTAGTAATAAATAAACAAGTGATGTAATAAATATATTAAAGTATAACGAGTTAAAAAACTTACTTAGTAAAAGTTAATTTGCTAATAGCATAGATTTAAATTACAGTTACGGTCGTGTTGCGATGCAGATTAGTGTGGGAAAATGCAGTCATAATGATCTAAAATTATAAAAAATCACAGATGTAATATTGTGGACAATATTATAGCTGCGGACACTTTTTTAAATCTTAGGCTAATAGTAATAATAATAGATTTTAATTAGAAAATTTTATTAACTTTGTAATAAATAAACAAATGATATAATAATATTAAAGTATAATGAGTTATAAAACTTACTTAATAAAAGCTAATTTAGTATTAGGATTGATACTACAACAACCTAACCTAATGAAAAAGTAATTTAACCTAGGATTGATCCAACATTCAATTTTTACCTATTGAATTAGCCTAATAGGGTTGGGTTAATTCATTTTAGTAGCTTTCCTTTTGCATGGAAAATGTAGGGTCCCTTTGGTTTCTACTTTTTTAAAAATAAAATTATTAAAAAATTTATTTGGTAATATATTTTCAGATTTTATTTTTAAAATTATTCTTGAAAATTTTGTTTTAAAGTAACAATAAATTTTAAATATTTTTGAATTTATTCTTTAATTCTTAATAATAATTTTATAATTAAAAAAGGTTTATGTATATATTTATTTTATTGAATATCATCTATTCCGTTGTTTTTAAATTTGGAAATAAATTTTTAAAAAATGGTTTTTAAGAATAAAAAATAAAAATATATCCAAATAGTTTACGTTAAGATAACTTTAAAGTATAAAATGTTATACCCGTGTTCATTTTTATGCGAAATTCGTGGCTTGCGAGGTTCCATTCTCTTTTTCTTTGGGAGAATAGCAATCCGCGATCAATGATGATATTCTTCACCTTCTTATATTCACTAATTTCTCAACATTTTCTTTAAAAACTGAGTCACACATCATTTATTAAAGGATATAAAAAATACACAAACAATTTAACTATGGTTGAACAATTCTTTTTTTTTTTTTTGGGCCAAAACCAGTGTTATATTCATATCTATTTATATGCTGTACTTGTCTTTGGCATACAAACTTTTGTTGTTAAGCTTTGGTAGTGCAATGCCCATGTTTCGGAAGTTTAAAGAAGTAATTATACATTTAAGGAAACTCTAAAAGGGTTATGTATATTCTTTAGTTATATATGAATCATACGTCGCTATTTATTAAAACATGTATTAATTCAGCAATCAGAAACCTAATTAAGGCTCCATTTGTTTATTTTAGTAAAATTATTTTTTTGTAAGAATATAATTATTAGCTATCAAAATGATAAAAAATAATTTATACATGTAATGTTAACCGTGATAAATTTGATAGAAGACAATCCCATATTTTTTTTAAGAAGCTATTTTTTTATTACCATGACCATTTTTTAATTTCAAACTGCATAGTCATATGATACTTCTTCATTCATATGCAAAGAAATAAAATTTTTTTATGAAAAATATCTATTGAAAAATAAAGAAAATCTAATAATCCATTTATTTTAATAGAAAATATTTTTTATAAAATATTAAGATAAAAAATATTTTAATATTTAATATCAATTATGACTAGTTTAAAAAATAATTATTTATTTTAAAGATAAATTTACTTTTTTCCAATATCAAACACCATGATATTATGCTTTTTTTAATTATTAGCATAAATGATATATTATTTATTTATCAATATATATACAAATAAAATTTTCTACAAAAATACTTTTCAATGAGAGATTCAAAGGTAAGTATTTTTTCTCCTTTCCTTAACCAGAAGAGAGAGTAGCTCCCAGACTTCAGAGAATGGGGTGTTTAGTAAACGAAAAGAAAGAGTGGGGAAAAAAAATTGAATTAGGATGTTTTAATGAGTAGGTCATATTTGATTTATGATGCGGATCGAGACTAGGATCGGGTGAATTAGTCTTGAGGAGGTTGGTGAGTACGAATTGAGTTTAATCATACAGGCGAGAGATTAAATTACAGGGAATTAGCTAGTTATTGTAGTAAGAAATTTTGATGGAAGAAAATAGGTTATAATGCTCCTGGAATTTATACATTAGAAATAATTGTGAGTTACTTTGGATGCATAGGATCAGATTTAGATGTTAAGTTATAGTATAAAATTGAGTAGTAGCTCTGTTTTGTTGTAGCAAAATCTTATTTTTCTAAGGTTCCCTCCTCATATCTATGTTTCTCTGCTGCTTCCAATTAGTGTATCAAATATGAAAAATAGTCTTTACCGTTCCCCTAGTCGAGATGCTTTTAGAAATTGAGGACGAATTCTTTTGAGGAAAGAATTTGTAATGGCGGTATCACTTTCGGATAATTTTCATAAATTTATTTTGTTTTATTATATCTTTTCCTAAACTTATATTGATTTGTAATATTTAGAACATATGTACGAGTGGTATTATTATTATTTGCTTTTTGAAAATGGGTATTGAATAGATTTGTTAATAAGTGATTCTACTCAACAATGTTTTGAATTACTAAGTCATTAAAAAAAACAGTTATAAAATTTTTTCTGTGAGGCATGAATATCTTTTTCAACAACTTTCATGAATTTTTTTAAATTTTATTTCTTAGAAATATTTATAGTTTATATGTATAATATAATATTTGTAAAGAGAAGTCTTGGAAAGACTTCTAATAGATGATTTTGATTTGAAACCTAATACCAACATATTTATTATATTGTACAGCAACATGCATCATCTTAATTTTAATCTAGGAGTAATTGAAATTTGTCGAATAGGTTTGGTCTATTATTATTTTACATCGTAACTGATTGGAATAAAATAAAACCGAATGAATAAAAAATAATGCCTAAGAAGTTTCTTTAGTTAGTACACAAAATGTGAATGCTCTTTTCTGATGAATAGTCATCAATTTGATGAAATTTCCTTCTTCTTTTTTGGGCTAATTGATAAAATCTTATTTTTATTATTCTAGTGTTAATACGTTCATTACAACAAAGAATAGAATAACCTTTTTATGTCTTTATCTCTTAAATTATTTTTTATAAATATCAAATTATCTTCATATTAACGAGTTAAATTAATATTTTTAATCCATAGCCATAAGAATTACTTATATAATATTTTTATTATTTATAATAAATATATTTCCTATATGTAAGTTATTTGATATAATATAAAATTAATAATTTAAAATTCACATTTTATTTTTAGAATTTGAATATTATTATAGTTTATTATTCTTTTTTCATTTCATTCTTGCACTATAATACGTTGTTTCAAATTGAAGGAAAAATTGATGAACTAAATTAATTACAGAAAATATACATATTTATTTTTATCTCTTGATTTGATGTTGTATTTCACACAATAGTCAAGAATTACCACAAACTCTTACTTTCTATCCATGAAAATTCTCACTAAAAACCACACTTCAAGAGGGAAGGTTTGCTCTCTAAATATTTTCTAATTGTATCCTCTTTGTCTTTGTTTTTGTGGGTAGTTATCTCTTTTACCCACTTTGTTATCAATTATAAAAAATAATTGATTTGTTTCCTTTAAATTTAAATTCAAAATTTAAATCATAATGATTGGGTCACCTATTATGAGTGTTCCCATATTCATTATCTCTCACTCGCACATAATGGGATGAGTCACATCATATAACCTTCATCTCTTTTTAGGTTTTCATACTTGGTGCATTGTCATGATTGCATGAGTATGACGTCATCTTGGGTATTCTTATACTAGAAATTCTTACATAGAATCAACACAAAATAACCCCATCTTCTATTTATTTATATTATGCCTCATATGTCCTAGATTCTCCCATATACACTTTTCATACACAAATCTAATCCCTCACGAACTTTATTGCAAGCTCAGATTGTCATTCACATATACGTAATGTCCACATTTATGATACCAAAATTAGCTTTATAATAGTCATGTCTCAGACACCAGCATAATTGTGTATATGTTGGAAAATCTTTCTTTTGCCCACATATCACTTAGATTTGAAAACAATTACTTTCTTAGCATTTTTGCATCATATATATCATGATCATAAAATGCATACTAAGGTAGCAAATACTATATCATCTTTCCATGATATCGTAGCTAAGATTGCCATTCACATACGTGTAGTGTCCACGTTTATGATGTTACCAAAATTAACTTTATAATAGACATATCTCAAACATCAATATAATTCTATATATATTGGGAAATCTTCCTTTCACCCACATATCACTTCGATTTGAAAACAATTGCTTTCTTAGCATTTTACCTCTTAGATCATATATATCATGATCATAGAATGCATACTAAGGTAGCGAACACTGTATCATTTCTCCATGATATTATCAAAGTCAAAAGGTATCTCTGAAAAGAATTTTCTTTTCTGGGACTCACACAGTAATGAACAGGGATCTTTCACTTGCTTCTCATTTATGATCTTTTTGCACATGTGGTGTGGTATGAATTACATGCTACGATGTTTCCTTTATAGCACAAGGGTGTATGTCAATTTTATTAGTAACACCATATAGACTTTAGTTCAAGCACACATAATATCTAACTTGAATTCTTCCACATCATTCGAATCTTTTTTATGTTAGTATTTGAAAAATTCATTGTTTAACTACATGTATTGTGGAAGGTAAGAGAATCCATAAGTCGATCCATATTTGTATCTTAGGTCTCATCTTGACTTTACCTTTTGGAGGTGATGTATTTTATTTTGTGTTATTTCTCTACCAAAAAATAACATTTCTCATTATTATGTTAGTGAACACATGTCTCATCTCTCCACTCCTCATGAGCATCAGAGGCAGTTATTCATGTGAGATAACTAACCTTATCAACCTATACAACATGCTAGATATTTGTATACTCATACACATATTATAACATTTGTAATTGAATAAAACATACTTTATTTATTTTAATTTGGAAATTGTTTGATTACATTCTATGCATCCCAAGAGATTTTACATGTTCAATATATACATCTCTAAGTATTGGCTTAATAAAAGGATTTGCTATCACCTTTTTGCATAGGAATGTATTGAATGGTGACTTTTTTCTATGTTACAACTCTCTCACTAAATAATACTTTGTTTCAATATGCTTAGTCTTGCTATAGTACTTTGGATTCTTTGTATAGGCGATGGCTGCCTGACTATCATATTATATCAAGATGGGATTTAAATTTTCATCATAAATCCCCTAAATGTTCTATAAATCTTTTTAGCCATATAGCCTTTTATACTGCTGCAGAACATACCACAAACTCTACTTCCATTATTGATAATGCAATCCATGTCTGCTTCTTGCTACACTATGATATGGTGCCATTGTTTAGCAAGAATGAGTATTCTAATGTGGATTTTAACTCATCCAGGTCTCTTACCTAATTTGCATCAGAATATTTGATTAAGCACAAATCATTTCCTTGATAGTGTAGCGCATAATCAACTATGCCTTTCAAATATCTTAATATTCTCTTGATGGCTTTCCAATGTTTTTATCCATGATTTAACTACTATCTACTTACAAGTCCAACCACATGACAAATATCCGATTTAGTACACATCATTGCATATATCAAACTATTAACCGCACTAGAATAAGGGATTCTTTCCATTAGTTTCTTCTCAAATTCATTTTAAGGACACATTTCTTAACTCAATGGTTTATTTTTATTTACAAGGGTATCCATGAGTTTGTAATCTTTCATATTAAATTTCTTAAAGATTCTCCATATATAATTTTTTTGAGAAAGAGAAATAAGTTTCTTAGAGCAATCCTTAAAGAATTTGACTCCAAGAATGTAATCTGCTTCACCTATATCTTTCATCTCAAAATTCGAGGATAGTCATTCCTTAATAGCTATAATCGAATTCAAATTATTCCTAACTAATAATATATCATCCACATAAAGAGATAATATCATAAGATTACCTTCATACCACTTAATATAAAATAGTCTTCCTTAATCATTTGGAAGTCATATGAGGTTATATCTTAGTGAAACCTCAAATACCATTATTTGGATGACTATTTGAGTCCATAAATAGACTTTTGGAGTCTACAAACTTTTTTTCCTCTCCATTTTGTATGAAACCTATTAGTTATTCCATGTAGATTTCTTCATCTAGTTCTCCATTGAGAAAAGCAGTTTTCACATTCATTTGATGTAATTCTAAATTTAAATTTATTACTATAGCTAGGAGTAATCTTATTGAATTGAAATGTACAACAAGTGAGAATGTGTCCTCATAATCTATTTCTTCCTGTTGTATATACCCCTTTGCGACTAATCGAGTCTTATACCTTTCAATTGATCTATGCCTTTCTTTTAATTTTAAGAACCCACTTGTTCCCAATTACCTTTCAGTCAGATGGTAGGTTAACTAGCTCCTAAACTTAGTTAGTTTTCATTGACTCCATTTCTTTCTCCATTGTTTTCTTCCAATGTTCCTTAGTAGGGCAAGCTAAAGCCTCTTAAACTTGTCTTGGCATTTCTTCATCTTGAGAAGTAACCATAAAAGCTGATCCTTCAATTGAAATACATCTTTTGGGTACACTTCCTTTTTTACTTTTTTGTAGTAGGGTTCCTTGTATTATATCATCGTTAAATATAGGGCTCTCACTTACTCTCTTAAAGCTCCCATTTGCATCAATAGATGCTCTTTGAGAGCTTCCATTCGGATAAGATGGACAAAATTCAATATTATCCACTTGATCTTGTAGCTCATAAAAGGATACAGTGCAACCAATTTCTCCTTTGCTAGGAAACTTAGTTTCTAAAATGTGGCATTCCTTGATTCAAGTTCTGTCACTATTCCATCTTTGTTTTCACCAATAAAAAATGTATCCCTTAGATAGTTTCAAGTATTTTATAAAAATACATTTCTTCTCTCTTGGACCTAATTTTCCATATATATGAGAAGTATTATAAACATATGCAGTAGGCCCCCATGGTCTACGAATGCTCAAATCAGGTTCGCATTTTATCCATAATTCATAGGTGTGGATGTAATAGACTTTGAGGGCACACGGTTAAATATGAAAGTTATTGTTAATATAACATTTCCCCAATATGAAAATGGTAGGTTAGCCTGTGTTATCATCAACCTAACCATGTTTTGAAGTGTTTTATTTCTTCTTTCAACTACTTTATTTTATTGTAAAGTGCCAGAAATTGTTAATTGTCTTATTATCCTTTTTTCTTCATAGAGCTCTTTAAATTATTTAGATAAATATTCATTCACAGTTAGTTCTTAGTGCTTTAACTTTCTTATCCATTTGATTTTCAGCTTTATTTAAATAACATCTAAACCATTCTAATGTTTCTAACTTATGTGAAATCAAATAGATATGATCGTATCATGAGTAATCGTCAGTGAAAGTGATAAAGTGTTAAGTTTCGTGTTTTGCCCTCACACTCAAAAGACCATATATGTCGAAGTGAATGAATTGTAATAGAGTTTCTGCCTCAGTTCCTTTTCCAAATGATTTTCTAGTTGCTTCACCAATTAAACAATGTTCACATAAGGGTATCTTCAATTTTCAAATTGAACCTAACAATCCTTCTTTTGCTTGTTTAATCATTCTATTTTGATTTATATATCCTAATCTAATATACCAAATATTCATATCAGCATTTAAATCAAAAGTAGAAGCAAAAAAGCAATCATAAACAACATTTTTAATAACATCCAAAATGATAAATCCATTGAAAATAAAGTTAGAACCATAAAGTACATTATCCTTAAAAACGTCAGCAACATTGACATGAAAATTAATTAAAAATCAAAACTGAAGTAAGGAACAAATAGAAACTAAATTCTGTTGAATGTTAGGTGCATAAAGTACATCATGTATGATTAAGGATCTTCCATCATGCAAATCCAATTTCCATGTACCAATGCCATTGACTTCAATCCTTGCATTATTTCCAATATAAAGCCATTTACTTTGACTCGAATATCAACAGTTTTCTATATAGGATCCTCGATCCTTACTCACGTGGTCTATGGCACCTAAGTCTAAAATCCACGAAGGATAGGATTCTATTAAAAAAAATAATACTAGAAATATATGAAAAATATGTAAGTTTAGTATCCAGTAATACCTTATTCTATTCATTTAGCTAAGCACAATCTCGAGCAAAATGACCCATTTTTTGGCAGGGATAACATTTAATCTTCTTGAGATCAAAGTTCTTTATGCCATACTTTCCCTTCTTCTTTTTGAAGGTTTTCTTACCCTTAAGATTGGGCCCATATTTTCTCTTCTAGAACTTCTTACCTTTCTTGAACTTAGGCTTGGAATTGGAGGGTCATGCTCCTTCCGCTATGTATGCTTGTCCAGAGGATCTATAGGCCCTCAAATGTTCGCCCTTAAGTTATAGATGTCTTGTCATATCATTGAAAGTAATAATACTTTCATTGTGAGTTAGGTTGACCTTTATGTGTTCCCAACTTGCAAGAAGTGGCTTAATTATAGCTTGCACTTGTTGCTTATAAAAAAATACATGTCTTACAGCTTTTTGCTTATGAATCATATTTGACAATTTTTACATAAATGTTGTTTCATTAGCATATTAGGCCGAAGTTTATAAGTGTCAAATTTGATTGTGAGTCTTCTCAATTTGGTGGTAGAAGTACCACCAAATTTATTTTTTAGGGTAATCCACATACCTTGGATAGTTAAGTAATCCTCATACTCATATATAAGGTCATCTACCATTGCACTCAAAAGTGTAATGTGAGCAATTTTATTCTTTTTCTTCCAAACAGTATATGCCTCAGCATCCTTTCTATGCTAGGTTGTGTTCCCTCATTTAGGTTCCATTATGACATGGTTCAAGGCTTCAAAAGCATCTTGCTTTTCTAAGATATAAGATATTTTTTGATGCCATACATCCTAGTTATCCCCATTTAGTTTCTCACCTTTGTTTAGTTTGATAATTATATTCTTGCTAGCCATTTTGCTAAATCATAATATATGAACATTTCTTATGAGCATACAATGTCATTCATTTACATAGTTCTCACATAGAACAATAATGACACTACTTAGTTCATGGTCGGGAGTTTACGTTTGTCATACCCTTATCATATGTTTGCCTAAATACTATCATTATTTCTTATCGAGATTGTTCTTATGCAAATATCATAAGTTATTTCGCTCTAAAAAAAACTATAGTCTAAGAGCTCCTACTCAAATGTAGGATTCCATTAGATAAATGTATATGAAATAAAGAGATAAAACATTCACTAAGCAACAAATAAGTTTAACAAATCATATCAAGTTCAGAAAGCAATATCAACAAATAAAAATATAAAGACATGTAAAAAATCATAAATTTAATACTTAATATTTCTATGCTAGCTTCCTAATCTAAATTCAAAGTTTTCATCTCTTTGAAAGTGTTGAATAATTTTGGTGAATCTTTTATGGACTGAACTAGTCCAAATTTATGCACATTTATAATTTTAATTGGACCCTTTAAGTGTATTCCCTTCTCTAGAGTGTTGTGCCTAAAATGTCTTACACTCTTCATGTTTGGAAATTATGACAATAGGATTGTTTTACTCCAATTTGCTTTGACATAGCAGACTTCCTGTAACCTCAGTTCTTTCATGCATCTTTTAAGGTTAATGTATTTGACGATTCTTAGCTTATTATCTTTGCATTGCCATAGTGTCTTTTTAACTGGTTTCTAGAAATTATTGTCTAGAATTGCTTCTAATAAGGTAAGAATCCAAACATGATTGGAAAACACCTTTCCCTTATGGTTAAGGTTTGCTTTTAGGGCTCTGACTTCATATAGGAAAGCTTCTATAAGATATGTTATATGTGCATTTATTTTATATAATAAGTGTATAATTTCTTTAAGGTCTTTTAGGGTATCTATCTAATTTGACTTTTTAGGGTCTTCTCTTACACTTTCCATAAAGCCATATAGTTTATATTCCCTATGAACTATTATTCCATGTTTGTTTGCTAAAAATAGACATAAAGTACAGTCAAAATACATCATTATTGCCACTTTTTAAATAAAAACAATGTCATAAAAATTTTAAAAATATACAAATTATATACTAATGCGTAGATCTTGAATTTAGAAATTTTTTGGATCAAACTGTGCCTTAAAAGGACACTACATGCACCCACACGGGCCACCACAATGGTTCAGTATAAAAAATATAGAAAAATTAGAAAAATAGGAATTTGCCCACTCTCACTACTGGCGCATAACGTCCACATGTTGCCGTGTAGGGCTTTTTTGGTCACCGGAACTAGCTATTTAGGGAGAACTTTTTCTCCTCTTTCTATTGATATATGACACGTGGGATTTAGGGTAAGGAGTGGCCCACATGCACCCTTCCCAAGAGTGAGGAGAGAATTTTTTTTTTTGGTTTGGGTGAAACAACATGTCATTTTTACAAAGTGTAAAATGATATGTTGTTTTGGTTTTGATTCAAATGACTATGATGCAAAACAACGTGTCCTTTACTGAAGGGCCAAAATAACCTATCGTTTAGGTCATCTTTAACCTCCAGATGGGTCAACTAGGTCAACCTAACTTGATTCGCAGACCCAATTGGGTCTGTACGGCTCAAAATGTTTTTTTCAACCATAATTTTTTATCCAGAGCTCCATTTTAGGTGATTCAAGAGCTAATTTTCTCAGAATTTTATACTTTACAATTCTAGACTAATTTAATGGTTTAAAAAAATTCATTATCCAAGGAAGCTATTATTTTATGGTTATAGGCATTATGGAGTCTTTTGGTATTCTTGCTATTTTTTTGTCATTTTAAGAGTGTTCTATGGATGTTTTATGCATTTTCATCAATGTAGAATTTATCTCTAACATTGTTTTGCTGGGAATAGTAGAATAGCATAATAAAAAAATAATAATTTTACATCCAATGGTTATATTTCATACCATAAAAGCAAAAAACAAGAAGTATGCTTTTGATAAAAATTACTAGTCATATATAGTAAATAACAAATCGATACAGTACATCTCATATAACACATGCCTTGCATTCAATTGCATTTAATACATGTAAGGAATCACAGGCACCAAATCAACCAAGCTCTGATACAAATGAAGGAAAAATATTTATGATTAAATTAATTGTGAATAATGTACATACTTGTTTTTGTCTCTTGATTTGATATTGTATTGCACACAGTAACCAAAAATCACCATGAACTCTTGCTTTTTGTCCACAATAATTCTCACCAAAAACCACACTTCAAGAGGGAAGGTTTGCTCTCTGAATATTTTTCTGATTGTATCCTCTCTATCTTTGTTTTTGTGAGTAGTTATCTCTTTCACCCACTTTGTTATCGGTTACAAAAGAATAATTGATTTGTTTCCTTTAAATTTAAATTCAAAATTTAAATCATGATGATGTGGGTCACCCATTATGGGTGTCCCCACATTCATCACAAATATAATCAAACAAAAAAAAATCTAACTAGGATTAGCTCATCGTAGCAAACAACATCATAAAAATGATAAATTTTAGTTCTATTCCATTTCAATTTTCATGCAATTCTTTTTCTTAGTTCCGACTAAATGAAGCATTTCAAAAGGGTTTTACAATACTCTCTTTTAAATTCTTACCTTTCACGATCTTATCTTATAAAATAAATAGAATCTAGACTAAGTCTCAAATACTCGTTTGAGAATCGAAAAGTGAAAGAAGATTTATTGGACAAATTAATTACCTAAATCACTTTTAGGAAAATTTTACGGCATTCCGGGGGTTTCAAACCTGGGATGACGTGACACCCCTAGAAGCTGTCGGATGAGATTTTGTAATCTCATCCAACGGCTTAAAACGTGCCACGTCACCACGGGTTTGGAACCCACGGAGTGCCGTAGTATTCCCCTCACTTCTAACATAGATGATAACCCAAAGTATATCTTTAAAATCTCTTGAAGCTTTATCAATCTAACAGCTTCCTTACTGTCCTAGTGCTTAATTTGTTAATCAACTATCTTAAATCTTTTAATAAAGTTAACTTGAGAACCGCTATATCTTCAATCCTTTAATAAAGCTTAGGGACATAGACTAATTTTTCTATGAAAAAAAGATATCAATGACTCACAAAGTCATGTCCACGTAGGGCCATATACCATTTGCCCCCACTTTTCCTTTCCGTGTTTTAAACGCCCAATTCTCTTGTACGTGGCCCTCCTCCCTCTTCTTGTTGAGCAAAGGAAAATTTAGCTTAGGTTTATTTATATTTTAATTAATATACATTTTAACAAATTCTGATGTATCATTTAATGCTCTTCAATTTAAAACGTAGTACTCACATACTTATTAGGAAAATACTAATTGTTACGAAAAATACACGCCAAATCATGTTGCGAACACAGCAATGCTCTTTCCCTGCTATTGATGTAATATAAAGCCTTGTGTGCATTGGACATCCAAGGGTAAATGCTGTTTCGGATCATATTTTCGGCATTTTTGTTCGGCTTATTTAGTATCATCCTACATATTATATTCTTGAGTACATGCAGCATCATAATTTTACGGGTGAATTGCATCTGATTACATATAATTTCGACTATAGTTGGATGCAATAGAAAATACATATAATAAATATAAATTATTTCCGGGAGAAAGTTTAATTATAAATGTGTTTTCCACGAAACTTTTAATTGTAATTTTATATGTGTGATACTTTTTTATTTCAACATTAATATTACAATTTAATAAATGTAATTATTAATTAACTATTCTATTTAATGATCATAAAAAGTCGATCATGTAAATTTTAAAAATTAATACAAAATCATTGGAAAGTAAACCAAGCATCCTACTTTATTTTTAATTTTTAATTTTCTATTCTTTCTTTACACAGAATTCATACACGTGTCGATAATGCATTATGGGTATGATATTTTGTGCGGTGATGTGCAAATATGTATGGTGCATGATATTCTTATCAACCAATTCAAACTAATGTTGTGCAGAATGGTAAATTTATTATGATTACTTTTAAAGTAATTAATTTTTAGATAGTTATAATTTGTTATAATATTAATTTAGTAACTAATTAGAAGTTATATCTATTGAGTTGTAATTACTAGTGCTAATGAATTGAAAAAATAATACATGTGAAATTATAATTTCGAACTTCATATCAAATACCTAGGGCTACAATAAAAAATTTTGGAGGGACTGAAATATAATTTATTAAAATTTTTTTTGAAAATATTAATTTTAAAAGATTATGTTAACATCAAATTAATCTTGTTGTTAGTTTTTCCATTAGAAAACTTAAGTTATAGTTTAATCTTCCCTCTTTTAATTATGAACCAATAAAAAACATAAAATATTGAATTGAGTTTATCAAAATGGATTAAATTTTTTTAAGTTATTATATTATGATAACCTAATTCAGAAAAATTGAGATTCTAAACAAAATATCTTAAACTCTATTAAATTATTTTAGTTTTAATAGATGATTTTATAGTTTATATGTATAATATAACACATTTTTATTGCACAAAACCCTTTTACAAATATGTATTTCTTTTTCTCATTTTCCTGTTTTCTAGTTTATGAGTTTTATTATTTTATAGAAAATGAGTGGTGGAGGTGACGTTACAAGTAGATATTTTAATCTTTCTCTCATTTACCACGACATAATTAATTTCTTCTCTTAATATTAAGTAGTTTTCCTTCAATTCTTTGTCTATTTTTAACCATTCCCCTCTATTCTTTCTTTAACCTGTGTTAAGTTTTCCAACACTACTAAACCCGCCTTTTACTTTTTCGTTAAAATGCAAAGTAAAAGCCCGTGTTTCTATTGCCTTGCTTCTTCCATTATCCATTATCATACCTCAATCCATAACCTCTATGCTATTGGTTCTTAATGTCGTCGTATTGCCAACTTTTAAAATAATAATAATAATAATAAGAGGGTTAATGCTCAAAAAAAAAAAAAAACGAAAAACCAAAATTATAAAGCAGCTACTTTAGAAGTAGAAACCTCCACTAACATCAGTTAACAAATTTATTTAGAAATCAGAAGGAGTTTTTTTAAATAATAAAAAATCGAATTATAAGAAATATTTTAATCAATTAATTAATATGCGTATTTATTATCCTCCGTTGTATTGCCAGCTTTGCCCTTTCGTCTATACATCTATTAGCTAAAGTTTGGGGTGGGATTTACGGCTAGCTTCTCTCTTCCCTCTTATCCTTCGATAACTTTAGAATTGAGCAAGGTAGATTACTTGAAAGAAGATGATTATGTGCTAAATTCTCAATTAAGATTTGATGTTAGAGATTGTTAGAGCTTTTCAAATAAGTGATTATTTTGCTCTAACTTATAATTATTATATATTTTTGTATTTATATTTTAGTGATAATCTAAATTAAAAGTTTTCATTAGATATGTTTATATATTAATTGATTTCTATATATATATATATATATATATATATATATATATATATATATATAATTATTTTGTTTTGTCAGATGTTTGAAGATTTAAATTATTTAATCAAAATTATTATGGTTATCCTTGATTTTCATTATATTTATAAAACAATTATCGGATTATGATTTTAAAGGCAAAATTTTTCAAGATTTTAAAGAAAGCGGCATGATATGCGAATGTTCTTATGTTTTATGATCTATGACTTATTATTCTTGAATTATAAAAGAAGTATGAGAATGACTATATTTGAGGTCTTTTATTCTAAAATTGAGTAAGTTTTTTATTCTTTAATGAAATTCAAGGATATTATTTGAGTGTTTTATAAAAGCAATTAGATGATTTTGATATAAATTGGATCCTTGGGAGAATTCTATGGATAACCTTCAAGTACACTTGGATTGTGTTGTCATGACTGAAGTGGAAGGATATATGAAAATAGATATGTGAATTGATATGTTGATATGCTACTAAAAACAAAATATTATAGGGCATATAGTGACCTAAGGGTGTGTTGGATATTGTATTGCATTTCAAAAGATTAAGTCCAACATCGGCCAAGTTAGGCTTCAAGAGAAGGTTTAAATATGAGACCTCTTTTTTATGTAAAGTGACAAGGAAAGAAAATAGTAGGCTTGCATGTATGAGGTGGGTCAAAGCTAATATAAAATATAAAATGGTGGATCTGTCCCTTGTATGTGAATAACATGTGAAGTTAGGCTTAAGCCTATTTTTTTAAAACCAAAATTAAGATAAATTTTTATTTTTATAAAATATGATGCTTATATGTGAAATCAAATTTTAGCTCAAGTAAAATTTGAAATGCACAACAAATTTATTTTGAACATTTATTTTCCAATGGTCATATTTCCAATAGTTATATTTCTAATGATTATATTTTCAATGGTCATATTTTAATGGCTATATTTCTAATGACTATATTTTCAATGGCTATATTTTTCAACCTATAAATAGTATACTATTTCCCTTGTATGTGAATAACATGTGAAGTTAGGCTTAAGCCTATTTTTTTAAAACCAAAATTAAGATAAATTTTTATTTTTATAAAATATGATGCTTATATGTGAAATCAAATTTTAGCTCAAGTAAAATTTGACATGCACAACAGATTTATTTTGAACATTTATTTTCCAATGGTCATATTTCCAATAGTTATATTTCTAATGATTATATTTTCAATGGCCATATTTTAATGGCTATATTTCTAATGACTATATTTTCAATGGCTATATTTTTCAACCTATAAATAGTATACTATTTCTCTCATTTTTATCAACACACTCAGTTAAAATCATTTTCTCTACAAACACTTTTCTTCTGCCTGTTGGGTTTTATTTTCCTACTACTTACTTCCTATTCTAATCATACAATCTTATAATAGATGAGTCTATCGAATCCTAGGGAAATTGCTAGTTTAAACTCTGCATGAGAGGTTCGGATAATTTCTTGAGGATAGTGACTTGTGCCATGTCTCAAATTGCATGGCCATTTTCTTTAACAATCTTAAGAATTTATCTCTCAAATGTAGCCTTAAAGATAATTTCTTTACAAATAAGTTTTCAAAAATAATTTTTGATTCATTGTATTTACAATTTACATGGCATAATTTCTCTAACCATTCTTTTCATTTGTGTCTATTATCTAAGATGTAGAACATTATGATTTGTCGTAGGACAACTTTGACCTAATTTCCTTAATTATTTATAAATAAGGCCACAGAGATAAATTAAAAGCTTTCAATGGTTATGGACACTCCCAACATAAAACTTATGGACTCAAGTAACTAAGCACTTTGTTCAATTTTTACTTTGATATTAGGATTTTGTCATTATTACCAGTTGATATGTTGGTATTTTACTTGTGTTGTGTTGTTGAATTGTAAACCTCATTTTAAAGGAAATGTTAATCTAATTATCTATTCATTTTTTCAGGATACCTAATAAGAAGAAACCTTATGAATTGTGGAAATGTTATGCACCTAATTTACAATATTTGAAAATGTGGAGTGTCTAACTAACATTTTATTGTTTGAACCTAAGAAAAGAAAATTTATAAACCTAAAATTGCTAATCCTAGTTTTAAGAAAAAGAAAGGAAACTATTATGTTTATGGCAAGTTAGGATACCATGCACCTCAATGTGGGGAAAAAGGTTAGAAATGATAATTTTCTAAAACTTAAAGCAAATTTGGTTGGAGATAATAAAGATGACATAATTGTGGCAGTTATTTCTTAAAGCAAACATTGTGGCTAATGTGAAAGATTGGGTAATAGATTTAGGTGCTACAAGGCACATTTGTACTGATGGAAAAGCCTTTATCTCTTGTTTACTGGTAAGAGATTGAGATGATCTAGTTTATCTCAGAGATTCAAGAGCTACAAAGGTTCTTGGAAAGGTAAAATACTTTTGAAACTCATATTTGGCAAGATCTTCACTTTAAGTGATGTTCTATATGTGCCTAATATTAGAGTAAATTTAATCTCTGTATCTTTATTGGGAAAAGTTATGATTAAAAACTAGAATTGTATGTTTATGGGATATGCTACTAATAGTGTAGCATATAAATTTCTTATTTTGAAAAGTGATATGCTTGACTGTAATACAATAATAGAGACAAAAAATGTTGAATTCTTTAAACATATTTATCCATTATGTGATAAATTTCTCATACAAAAAAACCTTTAAATACACCTTTATCTAATTTAGAATAAACAAGTGAAACTTTCAAAAGAAGTAAAAGACAATGCAAAGAGACTTCTTTTGAAAATTATTTTTATACATTTGATAATGATCCTCAAACATATTTTGAAATGCTTTCTTCGTTTGAAGTAAAATTTTAGGAGAAAGCAATCAAAATAGATATTGAATTAATTTCACATAATCAAACTTAGAACTACTAGATTTGCCTCTTGGAGCAAAGTCAATGGGTTGCAAATGGATTTCTAAAAAGAAATATTTTTTTGATAGTTCAATTGAAAAATATAAAGCTCAACTAGTTGCAAAAAGGTTTACACAAAAGTAAAGTATTTATTACTTTGATACTTTAACACCAATAATAAGGATTTCCTCAATTCATATTTTGTTTGCTTTGATTTCTATTTTTAAATTAGTTATAACCAAATAGATACGAAAACTATCTTGTTGAATGGAAATCTAGAGGAAGAAATTTATATGATACAACTTGAAGGCTGTGAGGTCCTAGCACAAGAATATAAGGTTTATAAATTCAAAAAATCTTTGTATGACTTAAAGCAAGTACCTAAACATTGGCATAAGAAATTTGATCAAACCTTGATAAATAAAGATTTTTCATGTGTTGAAGTCAATAAATATGTATATATAAAATATGAAAATAATAAATATGTGATCATTAGCTTATATGTGGATAATACTCTTATTTTTGAAACTATTTTCTTGTTGTGCATGAAACTAAATCATTCTTAGCTTCAAAATTTCACATGAAAGATATAGGTGAAGCTAATGTTATTTTGGGTATTAGAATTATGAGGAAAGACAATGACATTATGTTGATTCAATAACATTACATACAAAAACTTCTTAAAAAATTAGGACATATAGAGGAAAAGTCTGTTAGTACTCCTTATAATACTAACACTTAATTAAAGAAAAATTTAAGGAACTCAATAAATCAATGTGAGTATGCTTAGATTATTAGGAGTCTAATGCATTAAATGAATTTTTCTAAGCTTGATATAGCATACACAATATGCAAAATAAGTAGGCATCCCCATAATCCTAACCAAGATTAGTGGAATGCATTAGTGATAATAATTAAATATGTAAAAGGAACCATAAACTATGGTATTCTATATAGTGGATTTCCCACTGTATTAGAAGAATATAATAATGTTAACTAGATCTCTGATTCAGATGAGATAGAATCCACTAGTGGTTTTATGTTCACCTTTAGTGGTGGTGCAATGGCTTAGAAATTATCCAAGCAAACAATTGTAGCTAAATCTACCATGAAGTTAGAGTTTATGACTCTTGAGATGGCTAGAAGTAAAATTGAGTGGATAAGAAATTTCTTATTAAATATACAATTCAGTAAAAAACTAAAACTTTTAGTATCTATGCAATGTGATTGCCAATCAGTAATAGCCATTGCAAAGAATAAAGCTTTCAATGGCAAAAATTAACATATTAAATTGAGAGATAATATTGTGAAGTAATTGTTTGATGATGGAATAATTTCCATAGATTATGTAAAGTTAGAAAGGAATTTGATCAATCCTTTGATGAAACCTCTAGGTAGAAAACAAATAATTGAAACATCGAGGGGAATAGGACTAAAGCCATTTTAAGAATTAACATTGAAGGAAACCTAACCTATGTGATTGGTGATCTCATGAGGTAGGTTTATATGAGTAATAACAAGTCAATGTTAGTTATGAAAGCACTAGAATTAATTTTATATGTCCTTTCTATAATATGTGTGATTAGTTCTTTAAAATTGCAAATTATGTGTGAGGATAAGCTTAACTCTTATTGAATTCCATAGCCTTTATGCATGGTGTATTTAATTGCAATGTACACCTAATGGATTCACCTATATAAGTATAGAGTGAGGTCATTCTTAAGAGATACTTGTAAGATTTCTAGATCATTTATGAACTATTAGGCACGCGTATGGCCTATTAGCGCAAAACCATGTTACCCAAGAATTTTTTTTACAAATGTAAATTGATTAGTGAGATCACTATTTTACAACAAGATATTATTGATTCATAGAAACTAAATGATTTACCGGTAATTTAGTAAATTATGTCTCTATCTTTCTAGATTTAGTTTATAGTTTAAAAGACACCAAATCAATTTATCTACATTTATTTGAGAACTCAGCTAAGATTCTTTGTCTATTTTTTAATTTTCTTTTGTAAGTATTTTGACATATGTGGGGGATTGTTGGATATTGTATTGTATCTTAAAAGATTATGTCCCATATCGGGCAAGTTAAACCTCAAAAGAAGGTTTATATATGAGACATCTTCTTTTATTTAAAATGACAAGGAAAGGAAATAGTAGGCTCACATGCATAACGTGAGTCAAAGCTAGTGTAAAATGGTGAATTTGCCCCCTCTGTGCATGAATAACATATGAAGCCAAACTCAAGCCCATTTTTGCAAAATCAAAATTAAAATAATTTTTTTATAAAATCTAATGCTTATCTATGAAATCTAATTTTAGCTTTAGTAAAATTTGAAATGCACAATGGATTTATTTTATACATTTATTTCCTAATGGCTATATTTCTAATGGTTATATTTCTAACAGTTATATTTCCAATGGCTATATTTCTAATGATTATATTTCAAACGGCTATATTTTTTAACTTATAAATAGTATATTATTTCTCTCATTTTTAATAACACACTCATCTATAATCACTTTCTCTTCAAACACTTTTCTCCTACTTGCTAGGTTTTATTTTCCTATTACTTTCTTCCTATTCTAGTCATACAATTTCAAGACAAATGAGTCTGTTGATTCTTAGGGGAGTTACTAGTTTAAGTTCCACACAAGAGGCTTAAATAATTCCGTGAAGATAATAACTTGTGCCACACCTCAAACTGTATAGCCATTTTCTTTGATAGGGTGACCTCTTGAATCCTAATGTATCATTGCATTCATTAGTATTAGCAACAAATTTCCATGGGCCATATAATGATCCGAGGGTCATTGCTTGAATGCCAATGTTGCTTTTATATGATATGGCAACAATAACAAAGTATCATGGGCCACATAGTGACCTAAAGGCCACCTTTTAAAACCTAGTATATTGCTTACAATTTATTAACACTAGGAACAAAGTGATATGAGTCACAGAATTGACATATGAGCCACCTCTTGAATCTTAGTGTGTAAATTTGATATCTATATGGTTAACTATGAGAAAATTTCAATTAGGCTTCGTCTAATTGTTTCATACAAGTATTTAAATTATTATGTTAATTATATAAAATTTGTAGCACTTTAAATGTTTTATACATAATGTTTGTTTTGTTAAAATGAGATTAAGTTATAAAGTTTTTAACAATATTAAATTGGATTCTTAAAAGAAAATGATATTTAAAGAGTTTAGATTTCAAACTCATGATTGTTCTACTCTTTTATTTTATAGGTTTATAATAATTGAAATGTTTGAAAGAAATAAAGTTTTCTACTAAATTTTTATAAAAGACCTTTTAAATAGAAAGTTTTCAGTAGCTTATCCACTTGCTGATTTTGTGTAACTCGCATCTCGTTCTTCAACATTTTTTAGGTCTTGAAACTAACATGATAAATTTTTACTAGCCTTGTGAAGATTGAAAACATTATCTTCAAGTAAATTTGATGGTTGAAATAGGATTATGTTACATTTGTGTTCATATGTCATGGTTGTTTCTTTGTTATAGGTTTTAATTTTAAGGCATGTGTTCCTTTTTAAAGTATTTGAAAAAAAAGGAAACTTTGTCTTTTTTTTTAAATCTACATGAATTTTTAAGTAATTGTTATTTTTATGTATTGTTCATCATTTATATCAAGTGAAGTTTGTATTATCTTTAAGGTAGGCTTGTGGGAAGTCAGTTGGGGAGTGATAGGTAGTCAAATATAGACTTGTTAGGAACAATTTCCAAGCTATATTTGACTACTATAGTCGAATATCACCTGGATCTTCCAGCTACTTCACTAAATTTCTACACATATAATGCACTTGCTAACTAATTTCATTGACAACAATGTTACAACTCAATTTCAAGTAATCCTAGCATTCACATAATCTAGCCTACCAAATATTACCAAAGTTTACCTATCAACTCATTCACAATCTAAAATCATCAATCTTGCCTACTATCAACAATTCACATACAAAATCTATAAAGTCTACAATTAAAAGAAGTTTAAGCAAATTATCTACTTAGTTAAGTATGGAGAAGTTGGGAAAGAGCTAAAAGAGTGATTAATTTACAAATTCGAAAGGTTTGAAGGAATTATTTTCAAACCTTAATTTTTGCTCTACTAAAACCAAAACCCATAAAATCACCAACTTGGAATTGGAACATGAATTACCTTATTTGTGAAGAGAAGTTGCTAATAATTATTTGAAGATGCTAGCTTGGAATGTTGTTATGATTGAAGAGAAAAGTTGAAGAGGAGGGGGAGGTGGAGGCTGACGCAACTGAATCGTGGGTAGAAAAATACTCGGAGATGTCGACTTATTTGAGAAATAAGGAGTTTAGCCCCTTAGGGGCATTTTAGTATTTTAGAATAGTTTTAGAGGCAACTAGGAAAAAATATTTCTAAATTTCCTCCATACAACCCCATTTAATTCTAACTTTTCCCTAACTTTTATTAGATTTAATTTTTCTTATTTTCATTGTAAAATTTTATTTTCTTTAAATAAATTTTTTCCTAAACACATTCTCAATAGTTTATTCATTGGCACATGCACGTAATTACTAATAAAAGTAATTAGGATATATACTAATTTTTTAGGGACGTATCATTTAACTATTCTCACCATTATAAAAAAGAAATTGCTCTAATTCCATCCCTATGCTTAATTATTTATTTACATTCTTAATTAGTGTCAATGCTTCTTGTTTTCTCCCGAAAGCTTGTCCTGTACTACTTCACATTTTTCTTAGTAAATATAATAATTAATTTCATATTTATAAATGTAGTAATTATTATATCCTTTAAATTTAATAATTAGTACTATTAATTTTTTATTTTTTAAAATTATTCATTCTTCTTCTCACTCCTAACAGTAAAATAAATGAGGAAAAAATGAATATAAATAAAAAGTAAGCATATATTTAACATTGCTAATGTAAAATTTAATAACTAATTTCACTATTTTTCACTTACTTTAAATTTATGATATAGATGGATGAATGATAATAAAAAAATAAAATTAAAATACTAATAATATTGGTTATAAAATTTAAGAGATGTAAATAGTTATGATCTTTATAAATAAGAGACTAATTGTTATGTTTACTCCTTTTTATACTCTTATGTAACTTTCTTTATTGGACATCTGCAGCATCCTTATTGTATTGTATACTTTTATAAGCAAATGCTAACAATAGTTTCAAATATTTTTGTTAAGCATTAATTACTAATCCCCCAACTAATCAAATTTAATATTTTTTATTTGTAATATAATAAATAACAATACAATTAAAATTAGAATCACATTTAATGTTAGGCTTTTATTTTAATAATATATTACTAAAATTAGTTTACCTCATTTATTATATTACTAAAAAAATAAAATATTAAATTTGATTAGTTGAGAATTAGTAATTAATGCTTTACCAATGTGTGATTTTATCAATTTTTTACTTAAATTCATTTGTGATCAATTGTGATTTTGATATTGAAATTTATCAATATGTGACTTAAATTATTAACACTTTACAAAGTTAAACTATTTTTATTTAAAATTTAACAAAAGAAATACATAAAATACATATGCTCCCGCCTAAATTTGACTTAATTTGAGATATATGTCATTTATAAGAACAAAAATTAAATATTACAATTAATAGAGGACAAATGTCGTGAATTTGTGTATTGTGATCATAAGAACTGTAATTAAAATTTTATTAAAAATATATTAATTTAGAGAAATTGTACTTTACCAATTTGTAATTTCATCTTTTTTCACTTATTCACTTATATTTTTAAGTGTTGCAATTTACTAGCTCATACTTTCAATCATTAATATTTTATTTATCTAAACTATTTTTCATCTAAAATTCAACAAAAACAAAGCTCATATATATTGTATGTGATCTTTACTTCTCTAAATTTTGACTCAATTTAACATTCATTTTGAATTAATTTAATCCTAAAGCACCCTATTCAGCAACCTCAATTTAACAATCATAGGCTAAATTATAAAGGACAAATCTTTAACAGAATTAAGATTTTTTTAGGTTAGTTTAGTTCCGAGTGAACATCAAATTAAGTTAAAATTAGAAAAAATAAAGATTAAATGTGATGCACAGGAATTTTTTGTTAAATTTTGAAAAAATAATAATTTAAGTGGACAAAATGTCAACAATTAAAAGTATATATAAGTGAATTATAACACTTAAAATCGCATGAGTTAAGTTAAAAAAAACAAAATTATGAATGGATGAAGTGTAATTTTTTATTAATTTATTATAAAAAAATTAGATTTATTTAAAAAAGAAATAGAAGAGAACCTGATAAAGTATTTTTCCTTTGTTCAACAAGAAAGAAGTAAGGCCCACATATCAGGATCGATCGTATGCTAGACAAAAAGAAACATAGGGAAAAAGACGACCATAGCCCTTGCTGGGCTTGCTTGATTCGTGAGGTTATTAATTCAATTTACCCACTTAAATTATATTCATTCAAAATTATGTCAAAGAGTCAAAATTTATGATGTCATTTAAAGGAAAAAGGAAATTGTAGAAGGTTTATATATAAAAGATAATAAATATTTTATCTAATTAATATATGAAATTATTGAATATTTATTATAATATTATAATAGTGAGTCATATTTTAAAAAAAATTAATACATCTAATAATCGTATTTTTAAAAATAATAAATAAATAAATAAATTTTAAAATAATAAATAAAAATGAATGAACTAGGAAGTTTGACTATGAGCCTGATAACTTTTAGTTAAGGAATGGCATGAGAGTAGGTAGGTGTCACAAGTCGACCTTGCACACCAGTTGCTTAAGCAAACAAGCTCCGTTGAAACTGAAACTTGGCAGATAATTTAAGCATAGGATGGAGACATTGTAGCCCAAATTTGGGGTCATTTTGACTTGTTTACTATTTTTTGCCATTTTTCTATGTATTTGCACTTTATGTGTACTTTTGACCAAGGTAACTTGTCCAGTGCGAGTAGGAAAGCACATGGCTATGATCCTTGCATTTTTATCTTTCTACTAATGTAATTTTGTAGCAAAATTCCACCCGAAGCTTGCCTAAAACCCCTTATAACAACCTTAGAAAAGTATGTCTACTCTTGCAATTTGGGGTTTGGCTTATAATGCTCTTTAGGGGGGAGTGTAAGGTGACCATGGTGGGAACCTTGCACTAGCCTAAGGGATAGAATGTGTGGCTTGGTGCCTCCCTTACACATTTCTAACACTGTATTGAAGGATTATATGAATAATAGAAGTAGCCCCTCTTCTAATTTTGATATCCTGAATTTTAGCCAATTTTGGCCGCATTTGTCTGCATTTGCCCCAATTGCATATTTTGCACTTGTGCGCATTATGGTTGTCTTTGATACGCTTTGTGCTACGTGTTATACTATCGTTGCCCCTATTTGTGTGTGTTTTGATTGCCTTGAATGTTTAACTTCTGTTGTACTCTTTATTATCTTACCGCCCTACTTGTTTACCCACTTGGGTGTCGTGGGAATAACCTTTGGCTGCCTTGCTTTTAGGTTATTGATTGCAAATGCCACACGATCTAGCAAGTGAAGTTGCCAACTCGTGACATTTGGTATTAGAGCGGGTTCGACCCACTTCAGAGATCGCTTGAAATTGTTGTGAGATTTAAAGAGCAATAGCAACCATGTCGAACACGGTGCGCATTAATGAACTTAAGAATCGAATGGGGCAAGTGGAAGAATTGTACAAAGTTGTTGAAGAGATGCAAAGTCACGACATTCCCGAGCTTATTGAACAGGCTAGGGAATGGGAAGGTGTGGCCATTCGAGTTGTGGCTGTTGAATCTTATTTGGGCATTCATCGGGAAACTGCAAGTGCCACCGCGAAAGGCAACTTGGGTGACTCGGTTAGAGAACTGAGAGCTGAACTAGCTGATGTGAAGGCTCAGCTTAGAGTTCTCACAAGAGTGTTAGGTAACCAAGGCCCTAACCATGGAGCACCAGAATATGGGTGTATGAGGGTGTCCGAACCCTGCTGTTTTGTGGGTGCACGAGATGCCAAAGAGTTAGAAAACTTTATCTTTGATATGGAACAATATTTTTGAGCCGTAAGGCTAGATTCAGAGGAGGCAAAAGTAACGATTGCAATCATATACTTAATTGGTGATGCAAAACTTTGGTGGTAGACCAAATATGAAGATATTCTAGTAGGAAGATGAATCATTGACACATGTGAAGACTTGAAAAGAGAATTGAAATCCTAATTCTTCCTTAAAAATGTTGAGTACATGACTCGACGCTAACTCCGGGACTTGAAACAGACTGGTACCATTCAAGAATATGCGAAGAGATTTTTTGCCCTAGTGTTGGACATCTGGGATATGTCAGAGAAAGATAAGATATTCTTCTTTCTTGAATGTCTCAAACCCTGGGTAAGGACTGAGCTCCAGAGATAGCATGTTCAAGAATTGCTTACCACTTTGGCTGCCGCTGAAAGCTTAACAGACTACCACGCTAAAACCCCTAGTAAGAAGTCCTAACCAAATAGTGGATCTCATTCTAGTGGAAGCGGGAGAAAATTTAACAAGTCTAGTAAGGGTAAGAGTAGGGGAGGAGACAACAAGAAAAGTCCCACTAATGCAAGCTAGGCATATTCGCAGAATACTAATAACACAAGAGGAAAGATACCCTTGGCTTGTTTTCTATGTAAAGGTTCACATAAGATGGTAGACTGGCCATAAAAAGATGGCCTCAATGCTATGTAAGTCTCGACAAAAGACTAAGATGAAGAAGAGAATAATTGTGATAGTGAAGAGGACATAGCTCCGAGAATGGGTGCATTGCGGATCCTTGGTGCCCTGAAGAAACAAGTTAGAAAAAGGAAGTAGCCTAAACCATGGCCTCATGTATGTAAAGGGGCAAATAGCAGGAAAGGCCGCCTCTAGTGTAATGGTGGATACTAGTGCCACTCACAATTTCATCTCTAAAGCAGAAGCTAAAAAGCTCGGTCTGAAGTTAGAGAAGGACTCAGGCCACATGAAAGCTATTAATTCTAAAGTCTCGACCACCATGGGAGTAGCAAGACAAGCAACTATAAAGCTTGACTCGTGGCAAGGAAAAGCAGATTTTGTGGTTGCTAAAATGGATGATTTTGATGTGGTATTGGGGATGGAATTCCGCTTGGGCCACCAAGTCACGCCAGTTCTTGCAGCAAGTTGCCTTTTGTTCATAGGGGAAAATCCATGCATGGTACCTATCCAAACAAAGCAACCAGAAGAGACAAAACTCTTATCGGCTATGTAGTTCAATAAGGGCCTAAAATGGAGAGAGCCCTCATTTGTTACCACAATTGTGGGGGATGGGAAGGGAAAAGCAACACCTGATGGAATTCAGTACATGTTAGAAGCATATAAAGATGCTATGCCCGATGTGTTACCTCCACATCGCCCTCCTCGGTAGGAAGTTGACCACCAAATCGAGTTGCTACTCGGTGCAAAACCCCTTGCCAAAAGTCCGTATAGAATGGCCCCTCCCAAACTGGCTGAATTGCAGAAGCAATTGAAAGAACTGTTGGATGTAGGTTTCATCCGAACCTCAAAAGCACCATTCGGAGCATCGGTGTTATTTTAGAAGAAATAAGATAGGAGCATTCGATTGTGTGTGGACTATCGGGCCTTAAACAAAGTCACTATACGGAATAAGTACTCGATCCTTTTGGTTCAAGATCTTTTTAATCAGTTGAGCGATGCTAGATACTTTACCAAGTTAGACCTTAGATCGGGATACTATCAAATGAGAGTAGCAGAGGAGGATGTAGCGAAGACTACTTGTGTTATATGTTATGGGGCTTTTGAGTTCCTAGTGATGCCTTTCGGGTTAACCAATGCCCCAACTACATTCTGCACTCTCATGAACCAGGTGTTCCATGACTTTCTTGACAAGTTCATGGTGATCTACTTGGATGACATTGTTGTATTTAGTCCCACACTACAAGAACACATTGAACACTTACGATTGATGTTTAAGAGACTGAGACAACACCAATTGTATATGAAGAAAGAAAAGTGCTCATTTGCTCAAGAACATATTAAGTTTCTTAGGCATATCATTGAATGTGAAGGGATTCGAATGGACTTAGAGAAGGTGAAAGCTATCCAAGAGTGGGAAGCCCCTACAAAGGTAACTAAACTGAGATCCTTTTTAGGGCTCGCAAATTACTACTGTCAATTTGTAGTCGGATACTCAAAACAGACGACACCATTAACAGACCTTCTCAAGAAGAATATTGCTTGGATATGGGATGAAGAGCGCCAAGCTGCATTTGAAGATTTAAAATGGGCTATGATTAGGGACCCTGTGCTCACCTTACCTGATACAGCTAACCCTTCAAGGTTCATACAAATGCCTCGAACTTCCCATTAGGTAGAGTTTTACTCCAAGAGGGCCATCCTATTGCTCACGAGAGCCATAAGTTGTCAGAAGCTGAACGAAGATATACGGCATAGAAGAAGGAAATGTTGGCAGTTATTCACTACTTAAGGGTATGGAGGCATTACTTACTTAGGTCAAAATTTGTGGTAAAGATTGATAATTCAGCAGTTAGCCACTTTTTCACCCAACCAAAGTTAACCTTAAAGCAGGGCTGTTGGTAAGAATTTCTGGCAGAATTCGATTTTAAATTTGAGCATAAGGCGGGATGGAGCAACTAAGTGGCAGATGCATTTAGTCGAAAGGCCATGCTTGCAATAATGACATTAATGGCTTACACGACAAGAAGCCAAATTACATCTACAATGCGGGAGCACACATGAGAGAATCTTCTCAAGGATTCGATAGCCCAAACAATTATAAACCTTGCTAGGGAGGGCAAAACTCAATAGTTTTAGGTAGAAGATAATCTATTAAAAGAAAAAGGGAGAAGACTCTTCCTTTCTAAAGCTGGTGATCTAAGGAAGGTACTTCTAAAGGAGTGCCATGATACTTTGTGGGTGGGTCATCTGGGATGGCAAAGAACTCATGCCTTGCTGAAGCAGGGTTATTATTGGCCACAAATGTGAGATGATATGGTCAATTATACAAAGACTTATCTCATCTGCCAACAAAATAAGGCTGTGAAAGAAAAGGCCATGGGACTTTTAGAGCCACTGCAAATACCCAGCAAACCATGGGAGAGCGTATCGTTGGATTTCATTTCTAATCTTCCTAAAGTTAGGGATCTATCCACTATCTTGGTGGTAATAGATCGCTTTTCAAAGTATGGAACATTCACCCTTGCTCCAAAATATTGTTCAGTAGAAGAGATCGCTTGTTTGTTCTTCAAGTTCATTGTTAAGTACTGGGAGTGCCCCAAAGCCTAACGAGTGACTGAGATAATCGTTTCATTGGGACCTTCTGGTCAAAATTGTTCAACATTCTCAGGTCATAACTTAATTTTTTGTCTAGCTATCATTCTCAAAGTGATGGCCAGACCGAGAGATTCAATGACCTGTTGGAGGAGTATTTAAGGCACTTTACTAGTGCTAATCAGAAAAATTGGCCACAACTTTTAGACATTGCACAATTTTGCTTCAATGCTCAAAAGAGTTCTGTGACCAACTAAAATCCATTCGAGATTGTAATAGGTTAGCAGCTGCTCTTGCCCCACATGGTGTCTAAGGTATACAGAGGTATGCATCTTAGTGTACACCATTTCACCAAGGATTGGAAGATGAACATAGAAGTTTCCTGTGCTTACTTAGAAAAAGCCTCTGAGAGAATAAAGAAGTGGGGAGATAGGGGGCATCGAGAGTTAGAGTTTGAAGTAGGCGATCTTGTCCTTGTTAAACTACTACCAGAACAAAAGAGTGTGAAGGCCAGAGATAGCAGATTGCTTCGCAAATATGAAGGTCCAGTTCCAATCATAGCCAAGGTTGGGAAGGTAGCATACAAGGTTGTTCTACCTAAATAGTTGAAGATTCATCCAGTCATTCATGTTAGTAACTTAAAGCCATATCATCTAAATGTTGAAGATCCAACCTACAATTAGCCCACCAGGCCAAAAGTTAACCCAACCAGTAGAAAACAGAAGTATGTGGGGGAGATTCTAGTAGAGTGTATGGTGGTCATGCGAAGACGTCCCAGAAAGGAATTCTTGGTGAGATGGAGGGGTTTGGGAGATGAGGAGATTAGCTAGGAAAAGGAAAAATACTTATCAGAGTTCAAGCAGCAAATACGAGCCTTCCAAGCAGTAGAGCCTCCGAGGACGTCGACTAACTGAGTGGGGGAGAATGTCACAAGTTAACCTTGCACACCAGTTGATCAAGCAAATAAGCTCCGCTCAAGCTGAAACTTGGCAAATAATTCAAGCATAGGATGGAGACATTATAACCCAAATTTGGGGTCATTCCGACTTGTGTACTATTTTTGCAATTTTTCTATGTATTTGCACTTTACGTGTATTTTTTACCAAGATAACTTATCCAATGCAAGTAGGAAAGCACATGGCTGTGATCCTTGCATTTTTATCTTTCTACCAGTGTAATTTTGTAGCAAAATTCCACCCGAAGCTTATCCAAAACCCCTTATGACAGCTTGAAAAAAGTATGTCTACTCTTGCAATTTGGGGTTTAGCTTATAATGTTCTTTAGAGGGGGAGTGTAAGGTGACCATGGTGGGAACCTTGCACTAGCCTAAGGGATAGAATGTGTGGCTTGGTGCTTCCCTTACACATTTCTAACACTGTATTGAAGGATTATATGAATAATAGAAGTAGCCCCTCTTCTAATTTCGATGTCCCGAATTTTAGCCGATTTTAGCCGCATTTGTCTGCATTTGCCCGAATTGCATATTTTGCACTTGTGCACATTATGCTTGTCTTTGATACACTTTGTGCTACGTGTTATGCTATCATTGCCCCTATTTGTGCGTGTTTTGGTTGCCTTGAATGTTTAACTTCTGCTACATTCTTTATTATCTTGCCGCTTGGCTTGTTTACCCACTTGGGTGTTGTGGGAATAGCCTTTGGCTAGCTTGCTTTCAAGTTATTGATTGCAAGTGCCGTATGATTTAGCAAGAAGTTGCCAGCTCGTGACACAAGTCATGTCCTTCTTGCAACTGGAGATGAATCTAGAAGCAAGACAATGAAAATGATGATAACAAATAGCATGTAGCAAAATCAATAAGCAAGCATTTAGAGAGAGAGAGAGAGAGAAAGAGCTTTTCCATTATGATTTCCATAAAGTTGATTAAGTCCTTGAACTGCAAGAGTTACGGTGAACTTGTAGTTTGTTGCATGAAGGCAAGTATCTTTGTCAATTAAAAAATATCATTATATTTAAAAAATATTATTATATATAAATTTTATCTTTAAATATATTGTACAATAATTATTTTATAATTTATAAAAGCCAACAAATCTTTAACTAGAAAATTCAAAAAGTTAAGTAAATTTTTTAATTAAAAATATGGAAAAGTACAAATAAAGTTATTAAAGTATGGTTTAGTATCACAAAATTCCTTTAAAGTTTTAAAACTTGCAAATAATCCTCTTAAAGCTTTTAAAAAAGTGAAAGCATTGACAATTCATTTTTACAAAATAGAAAAAATACATATAAATTACTCATAATTATTTTCAATTATATTTATAGTAAATTTAGCCAATTTTTAATGAGATTTCTTTTAAAATGAATTATTAATTGCAAAATTAATTTTATAATGCCTTTATAATATATTTGAAGATGAGTATTCTAAATAAATTATTATTGAAACTTAACTAAATTGTATTTGGAGAAGCAAAATATTTGTTTCTTTTATTTTTTTCACTACTTTGAATTTTCTATACTAAAAAAAAAGTTAGAAAAAATTATAAGTACCTCATTTCTATATTTTTGTATTTCCTTTAATTAAATTTTCAATATTTTCAAACTTTAGAAAACGTCAGGAAAATTATTTATAAGTCTTGAAACTTCAAAGAGGTTATGAAATAATAGGTCCTACTTTATGGGACTATTTGTATTTTGCCCTTAAAAATAACATCTAAGAAAAATTTTAAATCCTCCCCCCTTTTTCATCTTCATTGGTTCTTTGCAAAGTTAATTTATGATCATTTAACTTTGCTTAAAATTGATAATTACATTTGTCAACTATCTGAAATGTTCCATAATTCCTAACATGGTTGTCAATATAATTATTAAATATCAAATTTTGTAGAAATGGACAAATCAGAAAGAGAAAGAAGAAAAGAGATGGGAGTGAGAGCGAGAAACTAAAGGAGGATAAGCAAGATAGAGAATGATAAGGATATAGGGGGAAGAGAGAAAGATAGAAGATGGGAGAAGGAAAAAGTAATTAGAGAAAAGTAAAAAAATTAAGAGAAGAGAGAAAATGGTAGAGAGAGATATGAGAGAGAAGGAAGGAAAGTAAAATGGGAGAAGCGAGATTATGACATATAAGGTGATTTAAAAAAAGTAATTCTTTTCATTAAAAGAGAAAGCCACCTTCCTTCTAATATATTATCATTTTTTGTTGATTAACATTATGGATGCCAAATGTAAAAAATTTTGAAACAATAATTTTTGGAAATGTATTTTGCTCTTGTACAAATAACCTTAAAATGCATATAATTCTTTCACCATGATGAAAAGAGGCTATATTAAAGATATTCATTGTTAGTATTGGTATCCAATGACATTGCTATTAGCAATATGTTGTCCCTATCAGGTTATACCTAGAAAGCTCTATACCAACAACATTAGTTGTCATTACAATAAATGACATTGTACTGATAACAACTATCATTGAAGTAGGCACCCATGGGTTGCATTTGTGTGATGTGACAAAATTTATACCAATGACACATGTCATTAGTATAGCTAAATTTTTTTTTAATTTTTGAAAATTCTTAAATTTGTACAATGATTAATTTAATTTTTTTAGCAATATTAATGGTAAACATCATTCCTAAACTTTTTTTATAAATGTTAAAATTTTAAAAATTATTATGTTAATTATGATACGAAATTAGATAAAATACAATATATAAAGTAAAATAGCGAATGATATACAATAAAAAATTATATAATATTTATACATAACAATGTAATCTATAAATTAAAAAGTCAAAATATAATCTAAAAATTGCTAAAATTTTAGGTGGAGATAGTTGCAGAGCAAATGTAGCAAATGGCACAAACATCCCTTAAGTGAGGCGGAGTAGGAAGTAGCCTAGTGATCTTGAGTCTTAACTATATAGTATCCCATAACATGCGAAGCCATTCCTCAATATGCTATAATAATTATTGTTGATATTTGATGCGTTGCTATTGGACATACTATACCTACTAGCTCTGAAAAATGTAGCACTGCATATTCTTAAGCAATAGCATGTACCAATTAACCCCCTTCCTATGCCTAACACTTTGTTGGTAATGGTAAGTTCATTAATCTGCATTGGGCTTGACATTGAGCTTTTAAAGGCATCATCAAACTAGGCCTATAGTTGAGTGGCTTGGTCTACCATCTTATTCTTGATTTTTTTTAAACGATAGTTTAAGTACAAAGTTGTCAAAAGTAATTAAAACTGACAAAATAAGAAGAAATTCATTTACATAATTAGCTTGGGCATTTGGATGCACCTACTCCCCCAACGACCATGTATAACACACATGGAAGTTCTTCATCAATAGTTATAACTTGTTGCCTTATTTTTCTAGACTATTTTTTTTTAAAGTAGACAACTTTTGTGAAATCATTGATAGTATTAAATTTTAAGAACATTAAATTAGAATACCCTATTATATCAATGTGTCATCATGGTTTTCAATTTGTTGTAATCATTGTATTTTTTTTTTTGCACCTTGTTATGTGCATTTCTTCTTGACTTTTTCTGCAAATTCAAAGCAAAACATATACAGTTACAAAAGAAATAAGCTTTAAATAAAACATTATAATCTATATTATTTAATTCATTCTTACCTTATGCTCTTAAGAATTAAGCATCCAACAACACTTTTCTTAATGATTTGCTATGACATTAGCCTTGTATCAATTGGTTCCCATGCACTCAATACCCCCAATCATATAGGGTAACTTCTCCCTTGAAATGTTAAAACTTAATATGTTGCTATATTGAAAAACATGTAACAATCAAATGTGAGTGTAAAATAATTATAATATCAAATGTAAACTAAAAAGGAAAATAAGTTGGTAATTATATTGACTCCTTGAACAATATGTGCTCTCTACTTCTTACGTACAACTGCTTTAGGCCTGTGGAATGACTTGTAATATTGCTTAACAAGTACTTCTATCAACTGTGGAAAATGCTTTTGGTTCTCCCCTATCAAGCACTAGGTATCACTATCCTTATCAAAGTGATTGGGCAACAATTGACTATTGTTCTTCTAAATTTTTTGCTAAAAGGCTACTTTAAAATATATTCACTATGTTAATTGAATATATATATGGAAAAATAATAAAACGAGTAGTATGGTATAAGTAATTTTACCTATCTTACATTGTTGGGGAAGGCAAGTGCGATCTGATAGTGGTGAGGCTTTACCATCCCTTCCATGGTGGGAAGGTATAATAATGGCCATAACTGTAAAATAATATGAATGGTAATTATTATGAAAGACATGTAAGAGAAACAATTATACAATGTGACATAAATAATCTTTATTACAATATACCAAAATTGTTCATTACATAATTATGATGTGAAAAGTAAATGACTCTAAACCCTAATCTGAATCACTATTACTAAAAGTAACAAGCTTATGTTCTCCTTCATCAATTTTAACATCACCATTAGATTCTAAATGCTCATCCTCTATGTACTCATCAACTATTTCACTTTTTAATATGTCATTGTCATTCATAAAGTCATTGAGATCCTACATGTTAGTGCAAATATCTCTAAAATATAGGACACATTGACAACCATTATTCTAATCCATTGAGGTAATAAGGTCCAACTTTCCAATGTCAATTATGAGTGTGAAGTTAGCAAAATTGATGTCCTATATGAAGACTTTTTTATCATTAATATCATCATTTGGAGAATCCCATATATATTATGTTGCATTACATGAGAAAAGACTTTCCAATTAGGTCTATTGAGAAGATCATTAATGTAAAAAACTTGTTTTGTTTGAGAGACAAGTATATATGCATCATCTTTGTATCATTCAACATTAATGGAAATGTTTGTTATGTTCTTGTTATTGGGAATTTTTTCTTTTTATAGTGAATGTCAAACCATTTACACTTAAAAAGAATCATGAAGTAATTATATAAATAAATTAAGTCTATAATATCCTCTAGAAGACTATAGAATGTGTTTTTATCAGTCTTAGGTAAAGAAATCCCACCATTTTATGTCTTATTCCTAGAATCCTAAGAAGAATTTACAAACTAAACTTCATTGATTACACATGTCAAACATGATATAATTGTGAAATTTAGTTCGAAAGCTAACAAAAATAGCTTGTTAGTCGCCTTTAGGGATCCATTTTTGTGTAAAATGGTACATCTATAAAATCTTTTTAATAGATCAATATTAAAATGAGAACAAATAAGGAAAAAATTATGGAAACAAATATAAGAAGGCATTATCTTTAAGTAAAACCATAAAGGGAACTCAATTTTCTGGAAATGATCCAAATTTTGACCACATCTTGCTTGTAGTTTTCTTATGTGTTCACCAAAGAATACAAGTTATTTAATAAATTAGAAGGACCTGAACAAAGAATAAAAATACTTAGTTAAGATACTTTTAGCTTTCATCATAGTTATTCAAGATGTATTATATGACAATATTCCGATATCTTCTATCAAAATGAACAAATTTTTTCTAATAGCTCGACATATAGATCTAAATGCTGATAATTAGTTTTTTATTCTAATTTAGACAATATCCTAGTTTGATTTTGCTTGATTAAATTTATTTTCTTCCCTTAGAGGTAAATGCAACAAAATGTTAACATTTAATTTAATGCATAGCCTTTAACGATAGAACCTTTAGATCGAGCACAATTTCCAGCATAGTCCTTTAGGCTCTTGATATATCTCTCATGTTAGTAAATCCATCAAATGCATTGTTATGTCAAAGAATAAGTTGAAGGGTATATATGTTCAAGTTTACAAAGAATGGAAATAATATCTTCCTTAACTTTCTCCACTTCCTATCTTTAAAATTCCAGCCCACATTTAATTAATGTAATTGTAGAGATCAACAATTAAACATAATAGTTTTTTCAGCTTGAATGCTTGAATTATAAGTTCTAATGATCATTGCATAATGACATGACAATCATGAGATTTTAATCCCTTGATCTTGGTATCATTGTTAGTTACTTGCTTCCTCAGATTACTACCATCCCATCAGGAAATTGATATTTTTAATAAATTGGCAAAACTATTATTAATCATTATTATTGTGTATTTAGCATGTTATTTCATCTATTTCTTTCCTTTCTCATATAGATGTAGCTTTGGTTTTATATTCATGTCGATGAAATCATGTCTTGCATTATTTATATCCTTCGATTTGTATGCATCCTATAATAGTATGCCTATAGTATCATCACATACATTCTTTTCAACTTAGATAACATTTATAGTGTGCCTTAACTTCATTGTGTGCTTATAAGGAATCTTAAAAGAAATTATTTTGCATCTTCTAATTAAGTTCATAAACACCTCTCATTCATTTCACTCCACCAAATTGGACGTATTTTCTAGGAATTTTCTAATTCAACTGCTTAATTTGTCTATGATCATGTCACTAGGAAATTGCCATCAGTTGGAGCAAAAATCCACATAACTTGGTTGAATATAAAAAAACATAAAAAATAAAAATTAAATTTTTTCAAGAGTATGAAAATGTAGTGAATAAAGGAAAAAAGTCAGGGAGATTATTCCAAAGCTTGTAAACATCCCAACAATTGAAGCAAAATCTACATAACTTGGTTGCATGTAAACTTGCTTCTTGAATTCATCAAGAAAATGTATGGAAGACTTCTCAATAGATAAAGAGCTCAAGTAAAACTAGAAAAAGAAAAAGAGCTTAGACACATTTCTTTTGGTCTTGTAAGGATATGTATAGCTTGACTGGTTGTTGAAAATTGGAATTCAATTGTTTAAAAAATGCACAAAAATTAGAAAACATAATAAATTAGATAACAATATCATATAAATTACAAAAATACAATAAATAAGGAAAATAAATCACAAAAATTATTCCAGAGATGAAGAAAATGTACAAAAATTAGCGAAAAAAATAAAGAGATTATGAAAATGCAATGAATGAGAGAAAAACATTAGAGAGTTTTTGTTTGTAATTTAATATAAATCATTATATATAAATAAAAGATTTAGTTATAGAAAATGTAGTAAGAGAGGTTATTAAAACATAAAAAATAAAGGAAAGAAATCAAAGACATTATTTTAGAGAGGAAGACAAAGCACGATTAGAGTACTCAGTAAATTAGAAAAAGAAGTCAGAGAGATTATGAAAATGCATTAAATAATGGAAAGAAATCATGAAATTTTTTCTCAATTTAATATAAATTACTATATATAAATAAGATATTAGTTCCTTACACTGATTGCATGAGTATGACTTACCATGCTTCAACATAGTATTCACTGAGAGAGAATGACAAATTGACATATTATGTGAATAATACTTGTAATAAAAGAAAGAAACATTATAATTAATATATAATATATAGATACAGAATTTGACCCTTTTGCTTTAGCCCTTCCCCTCATTCATTTTACTTCATTTAGTTAATTCAATTCAATCATTATTATTAAAGAAAGAATTGAAAAGGAAACTTTTCTTTCTATAATATTTTTTTATTTTATCTTTAGTTTAAATTGCTTTATATCATGGGAATTCAAATTTAATTTAAATTTAAATACGAAATGAAAATGGCAATATGTATATTATCAACTTTCTTTCCTCAAAACATGATAGAAGAGTGTTTGATTCAAAACTTACTATATAAAAATAAATAAATAAACAATTATGTAATATATATTATATAAATATAAATAATAAATAGTGATAAATATAGAGAGGGAGTGGAATATTGTACTTGATATATTATATTTGACATGTATTATGGCGTGAAATATAATATTTAAAATTTTGGTCTAACCACATTTGTCCATGGTTCAACTATTAAATCTTAGATTGTTCTTCTTTCACTTGGTAATTTTTATCAAGTTGAAAATAAAAAATTTTAGTCGGCTTTGGTAAACGTACAGATTTTTATCAGGGTTTCAAAATAGCCTTTGTTGGAAACAAATTAGTAAAACTTATTTTGTTACTAGAGAAAGTGTGAAAATCATAAGATTGACTTAATGAGAAGAAAGAAAAAAAATGCAAGTTACTTCCTTCAATTGGGGCAGTTAAATTTTGTTCCCTTCAACTTTAAAAAACTTAAAAATTACTTTTTAAAATTTTAAAAGACTTGGAATTAATACTCATCTTTTACTTAATTGATCATTTTATTAAATGATGTAATTTTTTCATGAAGCTTTTAAACAAAAATCATAATATAAATGCACCTGGATTTTTTTTATATATTTTCACATAAAATTTTAATGTTATATAATTAACAGAAATTAAATTGTATATAAAAAAATTTAATAAAAAACGTGTTAATAAAGTGCAAAATTATATGCCAAAAATAATAAAATAGATAAATATTCAATAATATTATAATTTTTGTTTAAAAATTTCATTAAAAAATCCCATAATTTGATAAAAATAGTTAATTACTTGAATGATAAGTGTTAATTTCAAATTTTGTAAAATTTAAGAGAGTGATTTCTACATTTTTAAACTTGAATGAAATAAAATCCAATTACATCAAAGTAGAAGGAAGTATTTTGTATTTTTTTAAAAGAAGAAACTGATTTGGCAGTCAAAATCCCATGGGTAACTAGCTAATTTGATTTTCAATGGATATTGACTTGCTGTACTGTAAAAATTTTATGTGCCAATTAAGTCTGTAATCTTTCAATTCAAATAAAGTAATAATGTGTATTAAATGTGATCTTAGGAAAGATGAATAAATTTATATAATAAAAGAATTAAAATTGCAATTATACTTTTATTTTAAAAAAATCGATTCATTTATTACGGAACGTAATAGATTATTTTAGTTGATAAATTGGCTAATTTTTTAGTTGATAAATTTGCTCAACAAGAAAGAAGCAGGGTCATATATCAAAGTCGTTGGGCGTAGAATAGACGAAAAGAAAAGTGGGAATAAAACAGTCTATGGCCCTCTGGACTCATGAAGTCGTCGATTGATGACTTTCTTCGCTGAAAATTACAGAAAGTTTTATCTATAAGCCAGAGAGCCTTTGAAGGTAGGTATTGCGTAATAAATAAATTAATTTATAATCATTAATTTAGTTGATAAATTGGCTAATTTTTAAATGTGTTTAACATTAATTTATATAAAAAATAAGTTCTAATTTAATATACTTTAAAATAATAGTTTATAACTTATAATTTATTAAATTAAAAAAAACTTTATTCTTCCAACTTGGTTATTGAAATAACTATTTCACCTATATTTCATTAATTTAGTTTAAATAAAAAATTACGTAAGTAAATAAATAAATAAGTATGTAATGTTACAAAATATAATTAATTAAATTTTAAGTAATTATATTTATATTTTGAATATCTTTATGGTATTAATATAATTTTGTCTCAAAATAAATTTGAGTTATTTTAATCCATATCTACTTACATTAACATGTTTTTATATTATTTTATATTTTTCAAACTAATTTAACAACTAATTTTACTAAATATTTATAATACAATCAATTATGTTATTAAGTATTAATTAATTTATTAGTCGTTTGCGTCAAATCGCGGCGTTAATCAAGGAATGGCATTATTATACACAAGTCTGGCCCTCGTTTTGCTATGAAAACACAGGGACGGTGTAGCTTTAAAAGATATTCACTATGTTAATCCAATACTTACACACAGACACATGGGAAAATAATGAAGTGAGTAGTATGGTATAAACAATTTTATCTATCTTGCAGTGGTAGGGAAGGCAAGTGGGATCCAATAGTGTTAGGGCTCTACCATCTCCTCCATGGTGGGAAGGTATAACAATTGCCATGACTATGAAGCAATATGAATGATAATCATTATGTAAAAGAAATAATTATGATGACATGACATAAATAATATTTATTACAATATATTAAAATTGTTCATTTTATAATTGTAATGTAAAAAGTAAAAGACTCTAAACCCTACTAAAAGTAACATGTTTATTTTCTCCCTCATCAATTTCAACATCATCATTAGATTCTAAATGCACATCCTCTATGTAATCAACAATCATTTCATTTTCTAATATGTCATTGTCATTTATGAAGTCATTGATAACTATTAGCACAAATATCTCTAGAAGATAAAAACACATTGAGATCATTATTCTAATCCATTATTGGTAATAAGGTCTAAAATTTCAAGGTCAACATTGAGACCTTTTGATTATTAACATCATCATTTGGAAAATTTCATATATATCCCAATGCATCACATGAGAAAAGACTTTCCAATTAGGTCTGAGAGGATCATTGATGTAAAAAAGCTTGTTTTGTTTGAGATATAAGTATATATGGATCATCTTTTTTACCATTGAACACTGATGGAGATGTTTGTTATGTTCCTATTACTGACAACTTTTTTTCTTTTTATGATTGGTGTCAAACCATTTACACCTAAATAGAGTCACAAAGTAATTATATATATAAATTAACTCTATGATATCCTCTAGAAGATTTTAGAATGTGTTGTCATTAGTCTCTAGTAAGAAGTCCCACTATTTTATGTCTTATGCTTGGAATCCTAGGAAGAAGTTACAAACTAAACATCATTAACTACATATGTTGAACATGATATAGTCATAAAATCTAGTCCAAAAGCTAACAAGAATAACTCATTAGTCACCTCTAAGGATCCATTCTTGTGTAGAGTGGTACATCTATAAAATCTATTAAATATGACAATATCAAAATGAGCAACAAATAAGGAAAAATTATGGAAATGAATATGAGAAGACATTACTTTTCAGTAAAAACATGAAGGGAACTTAGTTTTCTAGGGTTGATCCAAAATTTAACCACCTCATGCTTGTTGTTTTCTCATGTGTTCACTATAGAATACAAGTTATTCAATAAATAAGGACTTGGAAAAAAAGAATGAAAAAAAAACTTACTTTAAATACTTTTAGATTTTGTCACAGTTGTTTAGGATGTATTATATTATAGTATTCTGATATCTTCTATCAAAATGAATAATTTTTTTCTAATGGCTCGACATATAAATCTAAACATTGGCAATTGTTTTTTTGTTCCAATTTGGACAATATCTTGGTTTCACTTAGGCTGATTAAATTTAGTTTCCTCGCTTTATAGATAAATGGAACAAAATATTAACTTAATACATAGCCTTCGGTAATAGAACCTTCAGGTTGAGCACAATTCCTAACATAGTTCTTTAGATTCTTAATATATATCACATATAGGTATATCCACCAAATGCATCATTATGTCAAAGAATAATGCTAAAGGGTATATCTATTTAGGTTTGTAGAGAATGAGAATAATATCTTCCTTAACTTTCTCCACATCCCTTGTTCAAAGTTCTAACCCATATTTAATTGACATAATTATAGAGCTCAACAATTAAACATGATATTTTTTTAGCATGAATGGCTAAACTACAAGTTCTAATAATCATTGGATAATGACATGACAATCATAAGATTTTAATGCCATGATCTTTGTGTTATTGTTAAACACATTCTTCCTAACATTACTAGCAACCCATTAAGAAACTTGACATTTTAATAAATGGGCAAAATTGTCACCAATCATTATCATTTGTTGCATATTTAGCATGTTATTTCCTCAATTTATTCCGCTTCTTATATCAATGTAACTCTAGTCATATATTCATGTCTGCCAAATCATGTTTTGCATTATCTATGTCCTTTGATTTGTATGCATCTTGCAATAGTATGCTACAATATTATCACATACAATCTTTTCAACTTGGATAGCCTCAATAGTGTGCCTTAACTTTATTGTGTGCTTGCAAGGAACCTTAAAAGAAAATGTTCTCCTTACTCCAATTAAGTTCAACACCTCTCTTCCATTTCATTCCATCAAATTGGATGTTTTTTCTAGGAATTTTCTAACTCAGGCTACTTAATTGGTCCATATCATGTCACTAGGAAATTACTAGCAGTTAAAGCAAAATTCACATAAATTGTTCCAAGAGTATGAAAATATGGTGAATAAGGGGAAAAGGTCAAGGATATTATTCCAAAGCTTGTAAACATCCTAGCAGTTGAAGCATAATCCACATAACTTGGTTGTGTGTAAACTTGATTCTTGAATCCATTAAAAAAATGTATGGAAGATTTCTCAACAGATAAAAAGCTTAAGTGAAACTAGAAAAAAGAAAAAAGAGCTCAGGAACAATTTTTTTGGTCTTGTGAGGTTATATGTAGTTTGATTGATTATTTAAAATTAGAATTCAATTGTTTAGAAAAAGCACAAAAATTAGAAAATGTTGTAATCAAATAAAGAGATCATAGAGATTACAAGAACATAATAAATGAGGAAAAGAAATTATGAAAATTATTTTAAAGAAGAAGAAAATGTACAAAAATTAGAAATAACAGTAATTAAAAAAATCAGAGAGATTATGAAAGTGCAATAAATAAGCAAAAGAAATCAAGGAGTTTTGGTTCCTAATTTAATGTAATTTGCTATATATAAATGAGAGGTTTAGTTATAGAAAATGCAATAAATTAGGGAAAGATATCAAAGAAATTACAAAAACACAAGAAATAAGGGAAAGAAATCAAAGAGATTATTTCAGAGAGGAAGAAAAAGCACGATTAGAATACTCATTAAAATAGGAAAAGAAATCACAGAGATTATGAAAATGAAATAAATGATAGAAAGAAATTATGAATTTTTTTCAATTTAATATAAATTGTTATATACAAATGAAATATTCAAATATTCAGTTCCTTATACTAATTATGTGAATGTAACTTATTGCATTGAAATATTTATTAAAAGAAGATTGATTGGATGAGTATGACTTACCACAACATAATATTTTTTGAGAAAGAATGACAAATTAACATGTAATGAGTTATGTGAATGATACTTGTAATAAAAGAAGGTAGGAAACATTACAACTAATGTATAATATATAGATATAGATTTTAACCCTTTTGCTTTAACCCTTCTCCTTATTCTTTGTACTTCATTTAGTTAATTCAATACAATTATCATTATTATAGAGAGAATTGATACGGAAACTTTCCCACTGATTCTTGTTGTAATATTTTTTATTTTATCTTTAGTTCAAATTCTTTTATCTCTTAGCAATTCAAATTTAATTTAAATTTAAATGCGAAATGAAAATGGCAATATGTATATTATCAACTTTCTTTCCTCAGAACACGATAAAAGAGCGTTTGATTCAAAATATACTATATAAAAAATAAATAAACAATTATGTAATATATGTATTATATAAATATAAATAGTAAATGGTGGTATATATAGAGAGAGAGAGAGAAAGTGAAATATTATATTTAACATGTCTTATGCTGTGATATATAATATTAAATTTTAAACTATTCTCCATTCTAGTTCATTGACTTGATTTTAAAAACATTTATAAACTGCATTAAAATTTTCGCTTGGTAATTTTATCAAGTTCAAAATAAAAAATTTTAGTTGGCTTTAGTTAGCATACAGATCTCTTATCAGGGTTTCAAACTTGCCTTTGTTGGATGCAAATGAGTAGAACTAACTTTGTTACTTGAGAAAGTTTGAAAATCATAGGATTCATTTAATAAGAAGAAAGGAAAAACATGCAAATCAATTTGACGGTAGTTGAATTTTTCTCCCTTCAACTTTAAAAATTTAGAAATTATTCTCTTAAATTTCGAAAGATTTATAATTAATACTCATTTTTTACATAATTGATCATTTTATTAAATTATGTAATTTCTTTCATAAAGTTTTTAAACAAAAATCATAATATAAATGAATTTGGATTTTTTTGATATATTTTCATATATAGTTTTAATGTTATATAATTAATAAAAATTAGATAATATATTAAAATTTTTAATTAGAAACTTGTAATTAAAGTGCAAAATTATATGCCAGAAAATAATAAAATAAATAAAAATTTAATAATGTTATAATTTTTGTCTAAAAATTTTATGAAAAAATCACATAATTTGGTAAAAAAAATTAATTAATTGGATAATGAGTGTTAATTTCAAATTTTATAAAATTTAAAGGAGTAATTTTGAAGTTTTCAAAGTTGAATGAGATAAAATCGAATTATCTCAAAGAGAGAAGTGTTTGCATTTTTTTTTTATTGAAAAAGAAGAAACTGATTTGGCGGTCAATATCCCATGGGCAACTTGATAGTTTGATTTTCAATGGATATTGACTTGGGGTGCTGTTAAAATTTTACATGTCAATTAAGTCTGCAATCTTTCAATTCAATTAAAGTCATTAAAGTGTATTAAATGTGATATTAGGGAAGATCACGAAATGAATCAATTTATATAATAAAAGAATTAAAATTGCAATTATACTTTTATTTTAAAAAATCGATTCATTTATTACGAAACGTAATAGATTTTTATTATAATTTTTCCTTTGCTCAATAAGAAAGAAGCAGGGTCATATATTAGAGTCGCTGGGCGTACAATAGACGAAAAGAAAAGTAGGAGTAAAGAAGTCTATGGCCCTGACTGGACTCATGAAGTCATTAATCGGTGACTTTCTCCGTGGAAAATTACAGAAAGTTTATCTATAAGCGGGTGAACTTTCTTCTAAATAAATTAATTTATAATTATTAATTTAATCAATAAATTGATTAATTTTTGAAAGTGTTTATACTAATTTATATGAAAAAATAAGTTTTGATTTATTATATTTTAAAACGGTAGTTTATAAATTATAATTTATCAATTTTTTTAAAAAGACTTTATTCTTCCAACTTATGTCTCATTGAAATAAATATTTCATCCATACTTCATTAATTTTGTATAAATAAAGAAAAAAATAATAGTGAGTAAATAAATATGTAATATTATAAAATATAATTAATTAAAATTTAGGTAATTATATTTATATTTTGAATATTTTCATTGTATTAATATAATTTTGTCTCAAAATAAATTTCAGTTATTTTAATCTATATATCTATTTACATTAACATATTTTTATATTATTTTATATTTTTCAACTAGTTTAGCAATTGATTTTACTAAATATTTATAATACAATCAACTATGTTATCAAGTATTAATTAATTTATAGGCCGTTTGTGTCAAACGCGGCGCTAATCAGGGAATGGCATTATTATACTCAAGTGTTGCCCTCCTCACAAGTTGGGATGAATTTGGAAGATAGCCAATGAAAACGATGACAGGAAATAGCATTTGGCAAAAACAATGACCATTATAAATAAGTTACACTTGGCTCTTGTAATTTCCACACAAAATTAAAGCCTGTCACTAGTAATAACACGTTTCACCTGATGAAGCACCGTCATCACTCCCTTTGTTTTTCTATATTCCAAACAGTCCTAAGCTTGGTGATCACTGCGTTTCTTAGCATTTGCTTATGTGCTGGAAATGGAGCCATGAAATGCGTAGAGACGGACAAGCAAGCCCTTCTCAAACTAAAGGATGGTTTCACTGATGAATCTGGCATTCTCTCCTCTTGGAATGAAGAAGTTGATTGCTGCAAATGGGAAGGAATTTCATGCAATAATTTAACTGGTCGTGTCACCAAGTTGAATCTTCTATCTTTAGGATTGGGAGGTAAGATAGATTCCTCATTGTGTGAACTCCAACATCTTACTTTCTTGGATCTCAGTTTTAACCGATTTGAAGCACAAAAAATCCAAAAGTGCATTGGTTCACTTTCTGAGCTGCAAGGGCTCCGACTTGCAGGTTTAGACTTTGTTGGCACCATTCCTCGTGAACTAGGGAATCTATCCAATTTGCGAGCTCTTGAACTTCGATTTAATCCCAATTTGTTTATAAATGATTTTGAGTGGATTTCTCATCTCTCTGCTTTGAGATACCTTGATCTGTCCAGAGTTAATCTAAGTCGAGCTTCTGATTGGCCATTATCAATAAGCAAACTTCCTTATCTGTCAGTGCTTTATTTTCCATCTTGTGGACTTCCTAATGTCAATCCTAATTCTTTTTCCCATATGAATTCCACTTCTCTGGAAGTCCTTAACCTTGCATCCAATAACTTAAATTCTTCCATTCTGCCATGGGTGCTTAATATTAGTAAAGTCGTCACAGATATTGATCTTTCAGAGAACTCATTTCACGGTCTTATACCAAATGGGTTTGGAAATATGACTTCTCTTGAATTTATTAGCTTTTCATTCAATCACTTTGAAGGGGGCATACCAACATCCTTTCGTGATTTGTGTCAATTGAAAGAATTATATCTTCTTTCGAACAGATTATCTGGCCAAGCCAGGGATTCGATAGAAAATTTATGTGTTGCCCAAAGTAGTCTTGAACTTCTTAATCTAAGAGATAATCCATTCAGCAGAGGGACATTTCCTAACCTCACAGGATTTCTATCCTTGAAAGTATTGCTGCTCAGCAATATTAGTCTCTGTGGTTTACTTCCACAGTCAATGGAACATTTACCTCATCTTTATTATATGGATTTAAGTCATAACAATTTGAGTGGCCCGTTACCTGAGTTTATCGATCTTCCATTATTGACAAACTTAGATCTTTCCAACAACCAGTTGAATGGAAGTCTTCCATATAGCCTGGGACAACTTTCAAGTCTCGTGAGTTTGGATCTCTATTCAAACAATTTGAATGGACAAATAAATGAATCACACTTGTCAAATCTATCTTCACTGCAATATTTGGATCTTTCCCACAACTGGCTTTCTTTCAACTTGAGTTTAAATTGGGTTCCACCATTCCAACTCGTAGAATTGTATTTGTCATCATGTATCTTAGGACCTGATTTTCCTGCCTGGCAAAAAATTCTATGGCCAATTAGCTTTCTTGACATTTCAAATTGTGGGATTTCAAATTCAATTCCCACTTGGTTTTGGGATCTAACTCCATGTTTTGCATACATGAATCTCTCCCGTAACAACATTATCGGGCCTTTCCCAGAATCATCTGAAAAGCAGAAAATCAAATGTTCTGGTTCAAGCTTTATTTGGGATTTGAGCTTTAACAATTTATCTGGTCCATTGCCACTACGTCCAACAAACTTTACCACTCTGTTACTCTCAAATAATATGCTTTCAGGTTCCTTATCTTCCTTTTGTGCAACCCCAAAATTGATATTAGAATATCTTGATTTGTCTAATAATTTACTCTCAGGAAAACTTCCGAATTGTTTAGGGGATTTGCAAAATTTAGGAGTTCTGAATTTGGCAAATAATTATTTCTCTGGAAGAATACCAGAGGCAATAGGTACTCTAAAAAAAATTGTATCTGTCCATCTAAATGACAACAATCTTTCGGGCAAAATTCCAACTTTGTTGCAATGTCAAGGCCTAAAGTCCATTGATTTTGGAAATAACAACTTGGAAGGAGAACTGCCACTCTGGATAGGGCATAATCTCACTAATTTGATTGTTTTGCGTCTGAGGGCAAATAAGTTCCAAGGAAGAATACCTACAAGTCTATGTAATCTCTCGTATCTTCAGATTTTGGATCTCTCACATAACAACTTTACTGAACATATACCGCAATGTCTCAACGACATAAAACCCATGTCAAGAACATTTCCAGGTACAATTATTTCATATGAGTTCAATATATATGACCACAGTGGAAATTATCATGAGTATCCAGACCTCATGGAAACGTCAATATTGATGTGGAAAGGGCAAGAAAGGGAGTACTGGAAAAATCTAGGGCTTATGACACTTGTTGATCTTTCATCTAATCAGTTGAAAGGAGAGATTCCTCAGAGTATATCTAGACTTGTGGGACTGGCTTCCTTGAACCTTTCGAGAAATAATCTCACAGGATTTATTCCTAGCGACATTGGTCAAATGCGAAAGTTGGAATCACTTGATCTGTCAAGAAACTTTCTTTCTGGTACAATCCCAGCAAGTTTTTCAAATTTGAGTTTCCTGAGTGACTTGGATTTGTCCTTCAACAACCTATCAGGACGGATTCCACTTACCACTCAACTCCAAACCTTTGATGCTTCATCATACACAGGAAATGAAGGGCTTTGTGGGCCCCCACTTGTAGAAAAATGCCCAGGAGATGGAAGCTCTTCTGCTCCTCCATCAACTGGCAACACTCAGAAAAATGACAATGAAGGAGAAGATAGATTCATAAGCTTTGGGTTTTATGTGAGCATTGGTCTTGGATTCATTACTGGGTTTTGGGCAGTTTGTGGAACTCTAGTTTTCAAAAGTTCATGGAGAAAGGCTTATTTTCAGTTTGCCAGCAACATGTGGGATTGGATATACGTGCAAGTTGTTCTACTCATTGCAAGAATGAAAAGGAAATTCCAAAATTAACTGGTAATTGTCTTAATATGTTTTTTTTTTTCAGGTTTCTTACGTTACCTTCTTTTTTATCACCAGTGTAGATATTATATCCCTTCTTACTCATGAAAGCTACAAATATAACGGAAAATTTACATTTTTTTTGAAAGAAAATTGTTTAATGTTGGACCTCTTTACATGTAAGCACAGGCTTTAAACATAAATTACAGCATTTCTTATTTTATTTTTCTGCTGGTTGGTAAACTATAGAATTTTAATTTAATTAAATATTATGGTTCACCATATATATAAATAATCTTATTCATTTTTTGTTAAATTTAGGAACTTTCTGGGAGCGGAAGAGAAACATTTTCTTTCCGTAAGGTAACAAATCAATGTAACGTATATTGATCTAAAAATTTTAAATTAAAACATACGTAATTTTGGAATTATTGCTTGCTCTGTTTTGATAGCAAGCTTAAACGGCATATGCACTCATATAATACATAATACATCTTTAGCAATTCTCTGCTTCTGTTTCCAGTATCCATTGAATTATTTCTGTTCATTTAATATGTAGGTGGTGTTTTGGTAATCTCAATAATTGAAGACATATGGTTGAGATTAATTAACAACTAACTGATCAGCTCCTATTTCAACATGTAGGTGGTGTTTTGGTTGCAAGTTAGTTGTGAAACTATGCAGACGTTGAATAGATGAAGTCAAGAGTCTTGTGAGCCAAGTGACTCCTACTGCAAATGTGTGTGGATTTGTGAAATATAAGTAGTTGCATTATCACTTTTGGTTTCTTATTATATGTTGAAGTATATTTTGCTTTAATTTCCAATGCCCTTGTTGATTCTCCATTGTGTTGAACGATAATAGTGTTTGTCTTTAATAAAAACTTCTGCTAACTAATGTCAGTCTATCAAATTTAAATTGAAATATTTTTTTAAGCTCCTTTTATCTCAATACAAAAAATATTTTTTTAGAATATAATTATAAAAGGTTAACATGAAAAAAAATATTTTATTTGTCTAATGTTAAATATAAAAAGTCTGAAAAAAATAATTTCTTTTATTTTAAAGAGAAGTTTCTTTCCTATAATATTATAACTCTAGGTATCGTTTTTGCAAAGTAAAAATATAAGTAATATATCACTCTTTTATTATTATCTTTCCTATAATATTATAACTTTAGGTATCATTTTTGCAAACTAAAAATATAAGTAATATATCACTCTTTTATTACTATATATACAAATAATGCTTTTTTATAAAAAATACTTTCTAACAAAACAAATAGAACATTGAAAGCCAAGAACTATATGTATAACTTGTTTAAGTTTTATTTATATATTTTTAAAAATTATTTTTATGTGTTGCCATTATAGTTGTAGGACCGGATGTTATTTGAAGAGTTTTACTGCATATTATATTTGAAGTTTAAATTCAAAATCTTGCATATCTAAGTGAATTACTACAAATACCATGGAAAAAAAATTATAGTTATGCCACCAGTGCTGTGAAGCTATTTGAAACATAGGATTTGGGACCAGTTTGGCCTATAAAAAAGGGATAAATATAGTTTCACAGTAATCATCATTCCTGGGATGACGGTGCGTTTATGACCACAAATAAAACAGCAGTGCAATTGGGTAATTTGGATAGTCAATTTTAAAAGAATTTTAAAAAATAAATTTAATCCATAAAATTTTATTAAATATATAAAAATCAGTTTAACTTTATGTGCAAATATATGTAATAAACTAATTTGAAGTTGGAATTGACATCAAATATATAAAACTCTGGTATTTTCAGAGTTCATACTAACTAATAAATAATATTCAAATTAATTTAAAATAATATGAACAAATACTACTAATTACCCTTTTATGCACAAATAGTTTGTGGCCAGTAATGAAATTGTCATTTTACAGAATGACAGCTTTTGTGCTTCTGTGACATAAGACTGATCCGTAAAGATGATATGAGGGCTTCCATTGATAAGTTATTTATTGTAATATTGTTAGATTAATTGATTATTGAGACCAAATTTGTTCTTATGAAGTGCTTACAACAAGCAAACTCACGTAAAGATCTAAATGGTTTGAAAATTATAATTATTATGCGCTAAAATTGTTTTAAGGTTTTCTTTTCTCTCCACAATAATAATTACGCCATTTTAGAATATTTTTTAGATTTGTTCCTACTTACAGCGTGTTTACGCCAGTATCACGCACAGGGAAACATTATTTCTGAAGACTCAAGGTTAAGATTTATCTACATGAGCCATGTAAAGATTCACGTGACATGCGTATATATATCATGCTTACATAGCTCTGTATCTGCACCTCACGGGAAAGCATGCATCATGTGCAAGAGATGCATCACTTGCAAAGCAAGAATATAAGCATATATTGGTCCATCAAATTCAAGATAAATTGATATTTATTTCAGAATTTGATGACTCACGTAATGTTTAAATTTATGAACAAGTTTTGAGGAGGTATTTATAGACAAATAAAATTAATCTATTTAATTTCTACTTCATAAATTATAAGTAATAAGAAAAAGATTATTTATTAAGACTTAAAATTTCATGTGAAAAATGAATAAGTCTGCAAAAATCTCCTAAATGACAAATTAAATTATATCACATGTGCACAATGATGTAGGTCAACCAATTATAATAATTTATGCAATAACAATGTTGGTTAACAAATAAGAAGTCATATTGAAGCTTAAATGTGCCCAAAAATCACATTTTTTGACGTGCTTTTCACATATAATGATACTTTAATATATTTTAATGCAAAATTTCAAGAAAAAGCCACACTTTTAAGGCAATTTAATTCTTGAAATTTTTTTGAAAAACCTCATTAATGGCTTCAACATATATATTTCTTTTGGAATTTTTGGATACTATTTGTTCTACTAATTATTTTCCTATGTATATATGTGTATAGAAAAATATTATTTTTTGGAATTATTTGGGTTTATGTTATACCATAAAATTTTATTTAATTGTAAGCCCACTCATTGTGAGCTCAATTACATTAAATTTTGTTCATTTTTAATAAAGTAATAGTTGGACTAAAGGAAGTATTATATTAATAATATTTTAATACTCCATTGGTATGATATTATTAATATAATTTGTTAGTGATAGCATAAGTATAGGAGTAGATATTGTGTTTCTAAAATTTTCATCACCCCATTGGTATTAGATTTTAGAAATATAGTATTTAGCTCTTGTATCATGTTATAGGACCTTTAATAACCCATTATTATTAGGCCTTATAGTGTAATATTGAATCCAATTGCATAGTTTATTAAGGAAACTTTCAAGCATGATTAAGGTTAAACATTTGTTAATGGTTTCAATTTGTTTTTCCTTAACTTCTTAATCTATGCAATTAAATATGGTTAAGACACTTAATGGAATGAATCAAGAAAATTGGGTTGAGTTGCTAAAGTTGTATTTATTAGTCTTTAATCACAATTTGACTATTAGGGAGCTAGAACCTTAGATTAATATTGAATCTATAGCAAACTGAAAAAGTTACCATGAAAAGTGAACCCACTCCAACAAAGTGTATTTAATGGTGATGAAGTATACGATGGATGAGACCATAAGAGTGAGTATCCCTAAAACATCTAATGCAAAAATGTTCCTATATTTTGTAGTTGAAAAATATAAGAAGTTTGATAAGGCTGAGAAAGGATGGTATCTTTTTGTTACTTGAAAAATCTATATATAATGATGTTAATGGAATAAGAGAGCATATTCTAAGGTTGGTGAATTATAGCACCAAGCTAAAGACTATGAAAATTGATATGAGGGATAGTTATCTAAGTTAGCATGTCCTGGAATCTTTTCCATCTCAATTTGATGTTTTAAAGGCATCTATCAACAAGATTATTTCCATTCTTACACAAGTTGGGGAGGATATGAAGAAGGGTAAAACTCAAATTGTAACTTATACAATACATGGCACAAATTTAAACCATGGAAAAATAGTAAGGGCTATTATAACCATAGAAGGAAGAAAGATAAGTCTAGTAGGTAATACTATAAACCCAAAAAGGCCTAATCTAAGGGTAATTTCTATTTTTGCAAGAAATATATGCACAAGAAAGTAAGCTACTTACAAGTATAAGAAATGGGCTGAGAAAAAAAAGAAGAAAGGTACCTATCTAGATCTAGTCCTTTTTGAGTTAAATATAGTCCATGTGCCATCAAACCCTTGGTGATTAAACACTAGTGCAACTATTCATGTCACTAATTATTTCTAGGCCTTGGCAAATCTTATGAAACTAACTAAAGGAGAGTTAATTGTGTAAAAAAGGAATAAAGATAGAGTTAAAATGGAGCATATTGGATTAGTGAAGTTAAATTCAAAGTTTAGACATGAGTTATTATTGAATAGTATAGCTTATATATCTTCCATGAGAAAGAATTTAATTTTAGTTATTGATTTGGATTTTGTTGCATATTCCTAATATTTAAGCAATAGAAAAGCTAAATTACTTTATAAATCCTTTATTGTAGGCATTAGTTTTGTGTGTGATAGTTTATATGGAGTTGATTTAGATCCTAATTTTATGGATTCAATAAACTTTATTATCAATAAGAAAAAGAGTGAAATTAATGAAAAGTTATGAAAGAGAAAGTACTTTATAACCCATATTTCTTGAATTTTGCAATTTGTGTAGATACTATCAAGAGTAAACTTTTGGCGAAAGGTAAAAAAGGTTAGAGAAGCAAAAATGAGAGTATTCTAGAATTAATCTACACTGACATCAGTGGATGTATAACACCTAGTACTAGAAGAGGTTATAAATATTTCATTATATTCATTGATGATTACTCCAGATTTGGTTAGGTGGAGTTGCTTAATGGAAAGTTAGATTCACTAGAAGTCTACAAGTTATTCAAGGCATTAGATGAGTTAAAATTAGGAAAACAAATAAAGTGTGTTAATTCTAGTAGAGGTAGTAAGTATTATTGTAGGTATGATGAAATAGGCAAAATCCTAGTCCTTTTTGCAAGATACCTTTAAGAGTGTGGAATTCAAGCAAGTTATACTATGATAGGGATGCTAAAGTAGAATGGAGTTGTAGAAAGGAGAAACTAGACTCTCATGGACATGGTGAGGTGCATGTTGGCTTATCTTTTATTACCAAAGTTCTTGTAAGGTGATGCATTGTGAATAATAGCACATATTCTAAATCAAGTTATTAGTAAGTTAGTGCTTAAAACCCTTTACGAGTTATTGTATGGTAAGAAGCCATGTTTAAGGCATCTTCAAGTTTAGGGTTGCAAAGTCAAAGTTATATATTCCATCTATTAGGAAACTTGATTCAAAGATTGTTAGTGGATACTTTATTGGGTACTATAGTGGCTCTAGATGTGGTAGATTTTTCTATCTTACTCACATAACTAAAGTGATTAAATTAAAATGAGCTATTTTTTTAAAGATAAGTTAGACAATGGAAGCCAAATATTGCACATCACATATTTTATTGAAGATGGCACAATTGTTCCATTAGCACTAATATTGGGAGAGTTATCTTCGACTATTCTACCAATTGATCTAATGTAGCTAATAGTGAAAGATACCTAAGTAGATGAGATAAATGAAAAGATTCCTTTAAGAAGATCTTATAAAGTTCATAAACCAGTTATTCTTAATGATTACCTTATATCTACAAAAGTATAAGTATGACATTAATGATGCTACTAATTTTACAATTTTTCTAAAGCCATATTCAATTCAAACTATTTTGATTGGATGAATGCTATGAATGGTGAGTTAGCATTAATGTATAAGAATCAAGTATTAAGTTGCAAGCTAGTTGAATGCAAATAAGTCTTTAAGACTAAGAAGGATTCTTGAGGTGAAATCGAGAGGTACAAGGCTAGATCAATAGTTAAAAGCTACACCAAAAAAGAAAGCATATACTACAAAGAAACATTGTCACTAGTTTCAACCAAAGATTTATTTTGAGTTATTATGGCATGGATGGCTCATTTTGATTTAGAGTTACACTAAATAGATGTAAAGATAGTCTTTCTAAATAGTGATCTATTGGAGATATTTTATATGAACTAGTCACATGATTTCTAAGAGAATGGAAAAGAACACCTTGTGTGTAGATTTAAAAAGTTTATATATAGCTTAAAAATAGTATCTAGATAGTGCTACCTTAAGTTTGACAAAGTAATAACTTCTCTTTGGTTTAAGGAGAATGCACTAGATTGGTGCATTTACTTGTTGATAAGTGCTTGTAGTTTTATTATCCTAGTATTATATATGGATGACATTCTCTTTGCAAGCAATGATGTGAACTTATTAACTGAGACAAAGCAAATGTTGTACAAATATTTTGATATAAAGGATCTTAGGAATGCCATATATGTTTTAAGCGTAGAAATTCATCATGACAAATCTCAAGGTTTGCTTACTTTATCTTAATAGATATACATTACAAAGGTACTAAAGTAGTCCAATATGTTAACTTGCTATTAAGCTGCTACACCCATTTTCAAATGGCAAAGTTTTCTCAAAGTCCTAGTATCCTTAAAATAATATTGAAATAGAAAGAATTAAAAAAATTTCCCACATGTGTTAGTTATTGGTAGCTAGATATATGCTTAAGTATGTACACATCCTAACATAACTTATATTATTGGTGTATTGGTAAGTCATTTAAGTAATCTTCATCAAAGATATTAGACCACTACTAAAAGAGTTATAAGGTACCTATAAGGTACAAAGAATTATATGTTAACCTACAGAGATTGAGAGATTTCATGATTACAAGTTAGTTAGATTCAAATTTTGTCAGTTATCTAGATGATCATAAATTAACATTTTGAAACATCTTCATGATGGAAAAGTATTAAGTAGTCCTTAACAATAACCTCCACTATAGAAGTAGAGTATATCAAGTGCTATGAAGCTTTTTATACTATTGTATGGTGAAGGAATTTTATAGTTAGTTTTAAAATTATTGAAAGTATGTCTAAGCCTTTAACCATCAATTGCGATAATATTGCTTTTGTGATATTTTCTCATAATAACAAAAGTTTTGTGAACACAAAGTATTTTAATGTAAAGTACTACTTTATGTAAAAGAAAGTACATAAGTATGTCACATGTATTAGACATATTTCTATGGATCGTATGCTTGTAAATCCATTGACCAAAGGTTTAGAGATAGGAATATAATATGATCACGTAATCAATATGGGTTTGCCTAAGGCTTTTAATGTTTTGAGTCAATTGAAGTACTATAATGTCAATAATTTATTTTGATATATATACATATGAATTATTCATGTTTTACCATATGTTGTGCACATTTTTTTGGTTATAGCATATTTACAAAGACATTTAGACTTTATCTTGATACTGTGTTGAGAATTATGATCCTCAATTGGTATCTTGGGCTAATGCTTTGTTATAATGTGTAAAGATTTATATATATTGTCATGATTTGATATGTAAATCTTATTAAACATAATTTTTGTTGCATATATCTTTATTAGATATTGTATTTGGTCAGCAAGGTGTGAGTGTACAATGTATATTTCATTAATATCCCTATCAAATACTATATTATGTGTTATTGGACACTTATGATCTCAACTTAGACTAATAGGTATAAAGATACTGTAATTTACTTTTATCTTTCATTAAAGTGGTTGTTATTATTGAATTATACAATTAAAGTGGGAGATTGTTAGATTTTTCACTATATACCTATTAATTCAATAATAAATAAATTATAAAAGGATTGGCCTAAAAAAAGTGACTATCCAATTGGGTTTAAATGATTGTCTAATATAGTAATGTAGTAATTGGTGGTTTTCGACGATAGGTCAACTTAATTTCTATTATAGCTTATAAATAAAGGTCTCTACTTCTAAATTCTAAATCAATCTATTCACTTCCCATCTATGCCAAATTATCTTCCTAAATATTTTGTTGATAATTAGGGTTATAGGAGCAATAACCCATTTATGGTATTCATCATCCAAATGGATCGTGATTTAAAATTTTTCATCACAATGAATTCTATAAGTATTTCTAATTATCATCTTATATATGTTTTAATACTTTACTTTTCATATAATTTATTAATTATTTTTAGAAAATTAACACATATGTCATGATGTGCCATCTTAACCAATAAGATTATTTTTTTTAATAAAATTAAAAGGTGATAAATATAAAAAAAATGATGTGCTTATCTCTAAGCACCTCTTAGTACCTTTATAAATAGAAGGCTCATTTGCATTATTCACAATAGCAAGTTATTAGAAGAAGAGACGTGAAACTCTAAAACTCTCCTGAAGCTTTGTCAACAAAGATCCAAGTAGCTTCCATCAGGAATGGACATGCCAAAGTAAAGATTTCAATAACATTTAAGTTATTGAATCTTCTTAAGCAAGCAACCTCTATGAAGATTCAAACTTCAATAGAAGATCAAGCTTTTTCATAACTCTTCTTCAAAGTTAATATTCAACCTTTGATTGGAGATTAAGCTTTCTAATAATCCTTTATCAAAACTAAAACTTAATTGTTCAATTTGAAATTAAACTTCTTAAAACCTGTGATCAAATTTCTTTGAAAAGAATAATCAAAGGATTTATTATATTCTTTTTTAAGAAAACAAAAATTAAAGATTGTACTTCTACATTCAAAATTAATTACATTTATTTGTTTCGCATTTTTTCTCATATTCATAAGTATTTATTGATAAATTTTGTGTGTACAATCTTATCTATGATATAAATAATTTTTACATAAAATTTGTTAGTGGAATTTCGTATGAGGCATGTGAGTAACTATCATTCTTAAAATGGAATAATTTGAATTAATTTCATTTGTGACTTTTATTCAAAATTTGAATTGCTAATATTGTAATCTAAATCCTAACATTTTGGTTTACAATTTCATAGCCAATAGCACTTAATCATATGTAGTTAATCTAAATTCATTACTATCCTACACCCAAAACTACAACCAAGACAATAATATAAATTTCTATTTATGCAACAAAACTTTATTGTTGGTGAACAATACAGCAAAAAAGACCTTTAGTGATGACAATTGTTGTCGGTAAGGAGTTCACAGTCGTAGGTAAATGCAAAAGTCATTATTGAAAATGTCGTCGGAATAGTGTTGTAACTGAAACAACCAACATCGATGACAATTTATCATCACTAAAAGTACGACCTTCAGCGACGACTATGTCATCGTAGAATATAATTTCAAAATTTTAAAAAATTTGAAATTTGAATTTTAGCAGTGACATTGTTATCACTAAAAGTGATTATAGTGATGATATTGTCATCGCTATAGATATATTTTGCGATGACAATTATCGTTGCTGTAAATTCGATCTTTAGGGATGACAATTGTTATTACTGTAAGTCTAGTTTCAACGACGACATTGTCATTGTTGTAAATTCCACCTTATCGTTGAAAATTGACTTGTCGTTGATAAAAGTTAACATATAGGGACGACAATGTTGCCGCTAATGCCTATTTTGACTTTTTTTGAAATTTTAATTTGAAATTACCATTATAATTAAGTGTATTTCAAATAATATATTATATTTAACAACATAATTTAAAATATTTTTTGTTTGAATTCATTTGGATCATATTTATATTTTTTTAATTTAATTCAATTGAAATTATACAACTATAATACATCAATAATACTAATAATAATGTCTAGCAATTTGATCCAACATAAAAAAATGAATACTTATAAAATAATTGTAAATACAATATTTATATAAATAATTTAAATATACACAATCCATGTAAATTTCTACATATGAGAAATACAAATATACATATACATAAGATACTACGGAGAAGGGAAGTGAAAATATGCTGATGCATCCTTATCATTATCATCATCATCATCTTGGCAATGAGGATGATAAAATAATGGTGATGGCTGAAAAGGACTAGGTGGCTGAGCGGCAAGTGCTCTCGCAAATTTACTCAGCCCAGGCGGTGTAGCAGTAGTAGCAAATAGTGGTGACGGCAAGACAATACCCTGTTGTCTAAGAATGGAACTCATTTAGGTAAGGTAAGTCTGAATCTGCTGCGCCATCTGCTCCTGATACATAATCTACTGCTATTGATGATCTAGTCACTGCTGCTGCTTCTGAATCAACCGCTAGCTATGCTAATACTGCTCTCGAGTCTGCTGCAGCTCCTCCTACAACTCAACAACCTAAGACATGGACTGCGAGCTTACCGTAGCACTAGAAGTCCCTGTCGACTGATAGGACTAACCAGCCAGTACATGCCTAACAGCCATCCTATGCCCTCGATGAGTACCAAGCACCTCATTGGTGACAACAGTCTCATCAATCTGTACAGGAGTTGCAAGCAAACTAGTGGATGATACACTAGATTATGCGTGCTGAGTCACGAGCTCAGTCATCCTTGCCTTAAATTACCAAAACTCTAAGTTAGGATAATAATTCTTATCACATATATTCGTAGAATTATATTTAAAATATAAATTTTAACTAACTCACATATTGTCCCTAAGGGATCAAATGCACCCACTCCCCTGACCTATAGGTGTGTCGGTCCCTAAAATTCTCGAGAACCAACTACAGCTCACCAGTATCTCTATTCCTCTGCTCATTTTTTGTAAAAGGAAAAAATGATAAAAATAAATAAATGATGGAAATAAATGAATAAATAATGAACAAAAAGCTATCTAGCAAAATGTGCATTTAAAAAAATAATGTAAAAAGTTAATTTACCTTATCAAATCGATGTGCAGCAATAGACTTTGAACCATGTCGATCATTTACAACCTTTTGTGCTCTATTATTTGCATTCTTACCAGACAATTCCTTTAAATTAAAAAAAATAGTATTCAATTTTTTTTGTTTATAATTAAGATATGCGAAAAAAAGGTAATCCCATTGAATGTCATACTTATCCTATAGGCGTCACTATAAAAAAAGTTCACACACCTCTGTCATGTCTCGGTTTAACAGATCGGGGCACACAGCATCTAGCACGATCCAGATCATAATCCTGATCTCGATCACCTTCATGCTCCAAGAAGTTTTTGTTCAACCTATACTTCCAATCCCTATATAGGTCTGTAGCAGACCACATCAAATCGAAAATTGCTCTATCCCGATCACCCTCGGAGATGCCCTGAAAGTCGAAGTGGGACTGCAATAGAAGACATTTAACAAATTTGTGAGTTTTATATTTAGGAATTTTAATCTTAGAAGGATTAATTTAGAAAATGGAGGAGATGGATACTTACGTAAACCTTTTACACAACTCTATCTTGGATCTCCTGAGGTACAGCCCACCATGACTTATAATAAGGCGGGATGTGAGCTCGGATCATGCTGCCAATGTCATGAGAGAGATGGCTAGCATTCTCCCCAATCACATGCCATGTACCAGTCGTATCGAACTGTACAGGCACCAGTCTCTCCCCACCCCAGCCTATCTTCTCATGCAGCCTAAGGGACTTATTTGGACCCCTTTTTTTGCAGCTGTCACTTTAATAGATAAAGAAAAATATCAATACCATTAATAAGATATTTAATCAATCTCAAGTATGTACAACTAAGAACAGATACCTGAGCCCTTGCATTGTGATGGAATGTGGGTGGGACGCTGCGGTGGGTTGCCTCCAACATCACCTCCATGGTGTCGTGCCTCAACATTTGCCATAACTAAAATAATACACATTATTTATATTTTTATAATAAAATTTTAAAAAATTTAAATATTTTTATAGTAAAAGAAATATATCATGTCCTATCTACTTTTTGATAGTGCTTAGACCTAAACAACAATAGTGGATATAAAAAGTAAAAGAAAAATAATAATAAAGCAAATAAAAATGAAAGAAATGTTATAAAGGTAATAAGAGTTAAAAATAAAATATGCAGTTAAACAATTAAATTAAATTATATCTCTAATTTATTTAAAATGTTTTATAATAGAAATAAATAAAATATATTATATTGTATTTATACTACTTAATGATATTAGTAGTTGAGCTAAAAACAAAAAGAGTAGATATGGACAAAAAAATGCAATGAAGCAAATAGAAAAAAGTTTGAATTGTAAAATAATAAAAGCTAAAATAAAAACACAATTAAGTTCAATTAAATTAAAAAATTTTAATTTAGTTAAAATATTTTTATAATAAAATAAAATATATTATTTAGTGATATTAACAATGTAAAAAAAGAAGCTTTAAAATAAACAGCATCAAATTAATATTCAAGAGATTATAATATTAGTAGATTTGGCTTAAAATTTTTTTCATTATACAGTTATTGTTAATTTCATAAGTTATTCATTAATGTCATGTTATTGTAATTTTAGCTATTAGAATTAGATACATAACATATAATTTCTCAAAATAGTATTGAGAAATATTTCATAATTTTAAAAAATTATATTCCTTAATTTGAAAATTAATATTTAATCCAAGAAAAAAATCATATTACATAGCAGTTGAAATTGTTAATTGTAAAAATAATTCACTTAATCACAATTTTGACATTGAAATTAACAAAATATAATCTCCTTCAAATAATATAAAAATATAATTTATTTTGATTGTGTGCAGGGTCTAGCTTTAAAAAATAATTTTAACAAATAAATCTTGAAAATTGGTCAATTATAAATTTTACTATTTTTGAAGAAAAAATAATTTTAATTTATCCATAAATGGGGTGATTTTCATGTGACCTCAAGTTTAGTTGAATTTTTCTTTCTATGTAGTATAGATAGTATAATTTGGATTGTTAGGTTCAATTTTCATGTGGTCTAAAGTACTATTGAATTTTTCTTATCATGTGATGTAAATAGTATAATTTAGATTGGTAAGTTTCAATCTCAATTTCAATTTTAATAAAGAAAGAGATTATATTATTATAATCTCTTTTTTTAAGCTATCTTTATGTACTTATTCTAATTTTCTATGTTATATTATTTCAACAAAACTAATAATTTTGAAATTTCTTAAATTACAACCTAAATTTTATAGATAAAATATCATAACAACTCTGTCTTACATTAGTCTAATAATTTAATCTACACATATATCATATAATATAAAGTTATAATTTAAGGAATACATAATAATATCAAAATTCATATTTACAAATTTTATGCTAAGATAAATTTACGTAAACAAATTTAATATTTACAACATGCAAAACAAAATAATACAAAATTTCATATTAAATTGAATATATTATCAATTCTATTAATTCATTGCAAACTATTAATCTCACAAATAATATTGTACAATAAAAATACTATAAATTTTAATTCACATATTTCAACAGCAAAAATCTAATAATCAAATGTACTCTGAATACTTCCTACGAACAATGATGAATGTTAATAATAACTAACAAATTAAAGTATCAAATATAAAAAATAAATACACTAAATTACAGAAAAAATTATAAGAGAAATTTATATCAAGTCTAGCTTTTCTTTTGTAATCGTGCGAATGAAAGGTGAGGAGGCACGGATCAATATATAGGCATACTCTTCAGTGATGACAAAAAAACTCGATCATCGGTGAAGAGTGTCGCTGTAGGGTAGACCCTTCACCAACAACATTGTCGTCGCTGAAGGTCTGCCTCAAAAATTGTAGAAGACCTTTAGCTACGATAAATGTCATCGCTGAAGGGATTGCCCTACAGTGAAGACATTTATCGTCGCAAAAATCTTCGATTATTTTCGAGGCAGACCTTCAACGATGACAATGTCGTCAGTGAAGGGTCTGCCCTACAGCGATGACATTTGTCGTTGTTAAAGGTCTTTTGCTATTTTCGAGGCAAACCTTCAACAATGACAATTGTCATCGGTGAAGGATTTACCTTTTAGCGACGACTTTGTCGTTACTGAAGGTAAAAAATTCCTGCTGAATTTTTTTTTAGCTCTTTATGTCGTCGCTAGTGCCCTTGTTTTCCTGCCAAATTTTTTTTACACTTCACTGACGACATTGTTGTTGGAAAAACCTTGAGCCAGGATCGAAATTTTGTCATCGCTAAAAATGTCGTCGTTGTTGCTTCTTTTTCTTGTTGTAGAAATTTATTTAGGAAACATGAAAAGTACAATTAAAAGAAATGCACAATAATATTTTTACTATCATTTTTTATTTTATATAAGTAAATCCGAAAATTCACTATTAATTCATTCTCAATAATTTATGACACTTAAAGATCGTTATTGTGGACTTTAGCTAAAAATGTAAGAAAAATGAATTTTGACGTTTAATTTTTTTTTGCACCATATAATTGAATGGGTTTAAATACCCAACTGCAATCATTTGCATAGTTTTACTCTAATACATCAACATATAATTGTTTGGATATTTGTCACACAAAAAAATTTAGACTGCAACAATATATTTCTATCAGATATATATTTTCCCACTATTTATTTTTTTGCTTTAACAAAAAAAAAAAGATTGCACAAGAGACAATAAATCCTAACAAACATCATTTCCTAGTTCTTAAACTGCCGGTGCTATTGCAAGCCTGATAACAGGAAGGATGGCAATTTGTCTTGAATTTGAGGATCCGCCGGGGATTATTCTATAGGGTGCAGAGATAAGAAGATTTTTTTTATCTCATGGGGGATAAGAATGAGATAAAAACTTTTCAAGGTTCAAATTTTGGGGTGGAGCAAAAATTATGGTTCCTGCCTTATTACATCTTGCATTGCTTTGAAATTTAAAAAATTATTTTATTTTCATTTTATAATATGTAATACATAAATAAGTATTTTTAAATTATATGCTTATAAATTTATTATATTTTATATCTATCAAATATCATATAGATAATAAAATTATGGAGGATGATCTCATTTTAACATACAAAAGTTAAAAGAGAAAAATGCATTGACCTACTTGAGTTATAGGGCATTCCCTCTAATTTCTTACATTACTCCATCTAAGACATCCGTCCAAAGTATTCTCTCAAAATGTTAAGATTCTTTCAAAAAATAAACTTTAAATATAATTAGAATGTTAATGATCAAAATACCTTAAATTTAACCTACAGCGGAAACTAATTTTCTATTTTTTCTCTCTCACAGGAACCACTCGCTTATTCTTTGCAATGAAGACAATCTCATGTCGCCTCCATCCAAGTCATTTGAGGATAGTCAAAGACATTGAAAGCCCAGAACCCATACTTGGTAGAAAATTGAATGGATTTCGTATTTCAAACGCTAAAAAATGGCAATAGGATTAATATCAACAATTGGTGGGTTCTTATCTTAAGCCTTTTCTTTCAATTTTTTGTGGCATAATCTAAGTTGAAATATAAAGGTTTGTTTGCTTATTTTTTTAAAAAAAAGTTTTCTGTTTTTAAAAATAATAGTTTTTATTTGAGAAACTGTTTTCATAATTTATTTTTAAAAATCATAACTCAAAATGTGTAACTTAAAAATTAAAAAAAAATAACTTTTAGATATTTTGTAACTTTTTTTCTTAATATTAGTTTAGTGATTAAATGAAACATATCTTTATTTACAATACTAATCTCCTTCTATTCTTAGTTTTTATTGAAATTTGAAAACAGTTTCTGAAAATAAAAGAATAGTTTTTAAAAATAGTATTTTTATAATAGTATCTAAAAAAAATACAATCACACTCTATGTTTTCTTCAAAGATTTCAGTTTTTTTTTTCAAAATAGTGTCAAGGTCTAAAAAATTTTCTAATTTCAAATTACCAAAAATGGCGGTAGGGTTAGAAAACAGAGTTTTGCGTTTTGTTTTGAGGACAATAAGCAAAAGGCTCCTCTAAATAAATCAGGCAATGAACAAGTAACTTAGGAAATCATGTTATCATTTCCTATACTAGCCAACACACAAAACGCTTTGGTGCTCCACAGTAAATCATACTTTCGACTCTGTCTTCGCCCATCTGATTTTTTATTTTATTTAATGGTTCTCATTATGCATAACAACCTTCTCTAGTTGCCTTTATATAAGGAAGCCAAGGTCAACTATAACATATGATCTTATAACATGAATTTAAGAGTCAAGACTGAAGCAAAGTGTTGCTTGAATTACATGAGTTTTATGTTGGTACTATTTGGTTGAGATTTCTTCACTGCCAGAAAAGGGGGTTTAAGGGCCAGAAAAAATGAAGGAAAAAAAGAGAGGAAAATTCCTTGGTGCAACTGAAAAAAGAAGAAAAAAAAAGAAGGAAAAATGGAGGAAGTTTTTTTCAAAGCCAAATGTTTCTTCACTAGAAAAGGATGGAAAAGGGCATTTCTCTTAAAACAAGAGAAAATGTTTTAAATTAATCCAGTGAACCAATTTACGATCAATTCAAGGATAATTTTAACATTTTTTTCTATCAAATTTTACCTCTAAAAGAAAGACTAACGCCAAACTAGTGGAAACTATTAAATTGAGTTTAAATGTAGATAATTTTAAAGTTTTAAAAATATTGTGTAGATTTTGAAACTAGAGTACAATATATGTGAATTTTAATCTTTATTTACTTGTATGTTAGATAATTCAATAATTATTTTTTTTCCCATTTCACAATAAATAGTACATAGGAAGTAAGAAAACAAAGCTTTTATCCTTAAAGAAAAGCTAGAACAAACCTGAAACTCAAACAAACAAACCAAATAGACAAGAAAACCAAACGGACAGACAAAGACAAGCACAACTCAAACCTCTAAGTAAACGCAAAAACAATTCAACAAATCTGGTGGACGACCATGACATGTAAATTTTCATTGTAGCTTTAACTTACAGCAAGAGACATGTATAACAAATTTGCGACACTTGTGGAAGATGTCATAGGAATCCGCTTGTTAGGTAATACGCCTCTAATAGGATATCTGCATGATAGATTTCTTAAATATTTGCTAGCGAGCCCTTATTGGTTTCTAATAATGCCTTGTGTGAGTCCTTCTTGGAAGTGGAAAAGTGATAACACCTATAAAGCACTCTGTGGGCTCTGCAAATCTACCTCTATCTGCAGAGCAGCTTGATATTTGACCAAACATTTTATTGCAGTCTTCACAGAAACTGGATCTTTAGACTGATAATGCTCCAAGCTAACATGTAGTGTCCAATTCACATTTTTATTAACTGAAACTAACTTATTTATTTTAGATGGCGTCATGGTAGCTTGTTCTGCTTGAAAGCCATGCAAAATGAGTTGAGCTTTCCAACCACACAATAGGGGACTTAACAAATAAATAGGACATCTTCTGATATTAGGAGACATGTTGCAATTGGAGCGAAGTTGCTTATATAGGCATCAAAATGCCCTTGTTGATCACAGTTACTGCAAAACTTTTTCTCTTCCTATTTTTTAAATGAAGCCATCACATCCAATCTCTATCAGTAGGCTCAAATGCCCCATAGCATTTAGCTATTATTAATTTCTTGGGGTTATCACCAAATGAGTTCTAGTTGCATTTTTGAGTGAGAGTTTGTATTTGAATTTGGAGGTCTGCATTCTGGGATTCCAATCTTTGAATTTCCTCAAATAGTTAAATCAACTTGGTGTTTAAATTACCAATGTGTTGTGTTAACTCTTCATTTTTAAGCTATAAATCCTAGGGTTGTAAAATGGGCTTGAAGCCCGCAAGTTTCATGGGCTACCTACAATTGGAAGTAGATTGTGTGTAGCCTATTTATCACACAAGGCTTATGTGAACTAGTCATGTGATCACTGGCTTTTACAAGTAAACCCTTAGTTACTCGTGAATCAATTTTCTTTTAAATTTTTAATTATTTCAAAAGCTTTTAATCTAATCTACTCCAATGTTCAATGATCTAATATAATTTTTTTAATTTTACTTAACTAATTTATTATACAAAATAAAAAAATCTAATTGGTTAATTATAATTTAAAAAAATAATTTTTTAATCCAATTTAAATATCCCATTGAGGGTTTTGTACTATCCACCACATTTAAGATTCAATCTTCAATTTTTTGTGTATGTGTGTGTTTAATATTATAATTACTTTTATAAATTAAAAGAAAAAATAATCAAAGAGGCTATCTACCCATGGATACTTGCAAGCTTCTCGTGAGTACCTGCAGTTTTAACTATTTTTACCTGCAAAAAAATGCAATATAAATGGGCAAGCCCATGTGGGTCCAAGCCTGCTGAGTTTGGCCGTTTATCCCGCCCCGTCTTTCACCCCTAGGAAATCCTAAGCATGAGCTGTTAACACAGTATCCTACTTAGCGTCAGCCTGCTCACTTCCATTTACAAAGTGGGAGACAACTTTGCTACCATAGCCCTTTTTAAGAACTGCATTCAAAACAGTAAGGAACTCTGATTCATGACTATAAGGCTCTTCATCATCTCCCGATGTTGAATCAAAAACATCAAGACAATCACTTTCAAATTGTTCCAATTCAGAAAGTAGTTGGAATTGAGAACTTTGCGGTTCATGAAAAATTAAGCCTCTCAAAATCATTATCAACAAGACGGTTCAATTTCTTCTCTTTTCTTCTTTGTCAAATTTTCTTTTAGAAGTATTTGACAGGAACCCCTTTTTCAATCCTAACTTCTATTGTTGACTTCCCATTTATAGAATCCCAACCAATAAAGCATGCAAGAATACAACCAGAAGAAATCATGGAAAATAAAGCTTATGACAGTGAAGCAAATCCGGCAGTGAGAAAATTCAACTTGAATGCCACACAAAGAGCCTAACAAAGTAAGAAAGTGAAGGACACAAGTGAATTTTAAAAATGAAAACACTTACATGTGAGGCATCCCACAGAATCAATTCTATTTGGAAGTTGCATCATCCATTGGAATATTTTAGAATTGCAATTGAGCTGACCTTGACGATCTATACAGGAAGCGACTTGAACTGAAACAGAAACGAAACAGGCAAAATATCCCAAACCTAGAGCTCCGCCACCACAGCCTTCAACAAAAACAGGAAAAGGTTGAGAAGAAGACAACAGCTAACAAGAAAGCTGATGGCGGCCGCGGCAAGAAGCAGTCCAAGACAATGAACGACGGAAAAGGGTTTACGTTAGGGGTTGTATAGAGAGTTCTCTATCTTAGATATGTATATATTCAATAATTGTAAATTTGTCAGGTTAATTCTAAAACTTGTACTTTTTTTTCCATTTTTTTTATCATTCTTCAAAGCTTCAGATCTTGAGAGACAACGTGCGCAAGATATATATGATGCAACAGGTTGCACTATAGAAGTACCCATTCGATAATGATGTATAAATAATTACAACTATGAATTGATTGGCTGATTATTGGGCTTTGGTTGTGTAGGTATTTATTTGTCTAGTTACTTTGTGTACTAGTATCTTTGGTATAGAAAATTAAAAAGGAAAAAAAAAGATGAAGAAATCTCCTAAGGTGATAGCCATTAAGGTACACCTCTATCTCTTGCTCTTGTGTTTTATTCTGTTGAATCAGAAGAGTATTTATCCTCTGATTTGTGAATTGTGTAAGGAGGGAAACCTTAATGCTTAGGCCCTGTGATGGTAATAAGAATTTTTTATTTGTATTAATAACTCTTATTTTAGAACTTTCATAGTTAAAATTCAAATAATTTTTTTTTCTGAAAGTAGGCTCAATCTTAGGTTTAAGAGCAGAATCATCAGCTTCAAGGACTCTAAAATCTAACATGGATAATTCTTACTTTACTACTACAGAAAAGCTATTAAACATTGATTATTTAACACATTTCACATTTGTTATCACCCAATGTATATAAAAGTTTTGTTATATATCCGGTATATTCAATGATGATTTTTGAATTGACATTGAATACCTATAACAATGTCAATTTTTTATAAGAAAATGTATGTATTTAGAAGTATTATATTATTTAATAATTGAAATAAGACATTAATTCTTTTGATGTATTAACTGATATTGATAATTGATTCTATAATTTAAATTTTGTTTAAGAACTCATTTTTTTTAGATAACCAACTTATAATGTGTAATAGCCACAACAAATTAAACCTATGATGACGAAACCTATTAGGACAAAATTTTCTTTACTATCGCTAAATGTAAAGGAAACGGCATAGAGACTTGGTGCCAAAAATGGAGTTTAGCAACTATTTGCCAATGACGACATTGTCAATAGAGTATGTTGGATTGATAAATATGGAATAAATTAATTTTTTAAGATGCAAAATTTGACCCTTTACCGATGAGTTGTCATTGTTATATGGTTCTACAAAAATGTGGTTGGCTCCAGCCTTCTTTAATGATATAATGGTGACCGAATTTCATCTATACCAATGACTATGACATCATAATATGGTTGCTTGAGAAAGGGGATGATGCTGTTAGAACCATATTGTTGGAGCTCGTATAGTAACGATTGAATTTCGCTTATATCAATGACTATGTCATCATATTAGGTTTGCTTGGGAAAGGGAAATGACATAGTAAAAGCCACATTGATGGAGACCATACAGCAACTATTGAATTTCACTAATGCCAACAACAATGTCATTGCAATATAATTACCTGCAAAAGGGAGACAATGCAGTTAGAGCTTGATGGAGACCATATAATGACAACCAAAATTTACTTACACTAACAATTGTGTTGTCATAATAAGTTTTCCTAGGAAAGGGAAAAGATTTAATCAGAATAAGATTTTTAGAGATCATATAGCAACAACTGAGATTTTAAATCAATGAGGACATTGTTGTCACAATATGTATAAGATTGCATTACAAATACTTGTAGTGAGCCGTTTCCAACCTCACCTAAGAAGAAAAAAAAAAGAATAATGTGATAGCAAATTTTCTACTATTTGTAAGTCATATTTGTGTATGTTTTATATTTGATTATTATTCTTTTATTACTGTATCTAATGTTTTGCCTCTTTAGTTGTGTAAAATGCAGAGATTTTGCTTTCTTATTTTCCTGACATTGTCTTTGCCTCATTTTCATCATTATTCTTCTATAGAAGTAAGCTCAAATTTGACCATATTGCTCTCATTTTTTATTTGTTTATTTCAAGTGTGGAATATTCTTTTCATTTGAGAAATTTTATTAGTCGTATTATTACTACATTGGTTTTGAAAATTTTATTATAACATTTGATTTGAAAATTTTCACTTTATAAAAAAGTAGTTATGGCATAAATGATTTCAGATGCCTTTTGTCTTAAGTTTTGTAATAATTATCACACATTACAACTTATTTTTGCAAAATTTTTTTATTACAATATGAATGTATAGTAAAATATAATTTTTTGAAATATGACTGTATGGAAAAATATAATTTTTTTACAATATGACTGTATGGTAAAATGTATATTTTCTTATTATAGTATTTTCCATTTTAATTGTAATTTTTGTAATATGATTGTGATTTGATACAATTTGTTAAAAGAAATTTATAATTTCTTTAAAAAATTTATGTAACGAGAATATAAGAATGTAAAAAATGAAAAAATAATAATAAATCATAGCTTTGTTAAAAATCCAATAAATTATAAAATTAAAATCAAGAAAATTATATATATGGAAAAGCATAATATTAAAATTTAATATAATGAAAACATATAAATGTAAATAATGAGAAAAATTGGACAAATTTTAACTTTATAAAAAAATATTGTAAAATTATGTAAAAGTTATGATTACTAAAATTTAAAAAATTAAGGGTAAAATATTATTGGAGTTATAAATTAGATAAACTTATTATAAGTAAATAATTATGATTTTGTTGACATCTGCAGAGCATCTAGCCATGCGTCAGACATTTGAAATAATTCCTTACTTTCATGTCTACTGCAACTAATTCAAAAGTGTAAGTAAAGAGAGAGACAATATATAAATACTTTTACATGCCTATAACACAAGCAACTAGAAGTTTATATGGGACTCAACTTCAATAAAATGGTGTACATAACTGTGTATTCAGAGATGATTACATAATGAGGAAATAAATAATGATGGTAATTGTTTCAATGGGTATCTCAAAGCAATCCCTAGCTTTCATATTTATCACAACCAATTCTTTTTTTGAAGTCATTATTAGTAAGCCCTTGTAGAAAGATCCTATCATTCTAGCTATTGGTGCTTTCCAAATGTAATTAGGAGCTTAACTATTCTAATAATATGTACTTGTTTCCCAATTCAATGTAGGAAGCCTTTTGATGAGTTTAAAGTTTATTGTATTATATCTACATACAATTTTATTAATGGATAAATCATATGCTTTTACTTTATAGCTCTCTATTTCTCTTCACTTTACTCGATTACAATGTCATTGGTATATGTGCTTGGGAAGACGTAGTTGGTAAAAAAAATGTAGATCCAATTATTGATAACAATGTCATCATAGAATATTTTTGAAAATTTTCAAAATTTTGAAATTTACTAACCCTTTTACAAGACATGTCATTGCAATATGGCTATCAAGAGGTGAATGAGTGCAAGTTGGCATAAATATTTTTGACCATCCTCTTGCAACGATCACGAAATTTACCAGCAATGAGCAAATTAAATGTCATTGTTGAATGTCTTATCATGAAAGGCACAGAGCTCTATTTCTACTCATTCACACAATTAAGTAGAGGAAGAAGAAGAAGAAAAAAGAAGGAAGAAGAAGAGGGACTTTGCAGTTTTTAAGGTTAGTTTTTGACGGCTTCTTTGTTATTTCTTTCTTTTTTTTACTTTTCTTCTCTTTTTGTAACATTGGTTTTATATATTTGCTGGGTTGTGTTGTTGTTCATTCATTTTTTCTATTAGTTATTTCTCCAATGAGGTAAGCTTTCATATTTTTATACAGTTTTATATTGATGCTGATAATAAATTATAATATGTTGGTTGAAAATGCTTCTATAATTTTTTGTTGAATTAGTTATTAAATAAATATGTTGCATTTGATATATTTGTCATGACATTATGGTTGCATGTGCTGTATGATCATAATATATTGGTGGCTATGTTATATTTGAATTTAGCACAGCTTTCAATGACTTAATATGAATATGAGAATTTTAAGGTGATATATTGATAGTTATATTATGTTTAGACCAAGCGTATGATTTTTTTTTCATTGAGTATTAAAGTCAATAAGACACAACATGTGAAAGAACATTCATACTTATTGAATAATAGCATTGTTAAGTAATAGGAATAAACAAACTTTAATGTATTATAGGTTAATAATTTTTTCGATATATTACATTTCACATGGGGAAACATTTAACATGATAAGACTATTATTATAAAGATTGTTCACCGGTACACAATATGCAATAATTAAAACTTGAATATAAATAAGCGAAATAAAATATTTATTTAAGTAGGATGAGATTCCATTCTAAATATAGAGTTGTGGATAAGATTCAACCATTATTACACATAATAGTAGATGAGCCTAAAAGGCAAGGTTAACTAGGGTAAACAAACAATATAGTATTAACTAATAGAAAGTTATAAATATTAAGGTATTATAACATTAGATTGTTATAAATTATATCTTAAGAATATTGATGTATAACTCATTTACCAATAGATGATATTCGATAATTAAAACAATAATAAAATTTAAAGAGATAAAATATTTACTTAATTAGGCTGAGAGACTATTTTAAACAAAGTCATGAATAACATCTTTTTGTTATTATGGATAGTAGAAGATAAGTTTAAAAAGTAGGTTAACCATGATAAATGAATAATACAGAATAATTTTAAGGTGTTACAACATAAAAATGTTATAAATTACATCTTAAGAATATTAATGTAAAAAACCATTTAAAAATAGACAATATTTAATAATTCAAATGTGAATAAAATTCATAGAAATAAATATTGTTTAGGTAGGATAACAAAGTTATGACTAAGATCAAATAATATTTAATTAATTAGGATAGATAATTAAGTAACAAAATTATCAATGTGAAGACCCTTTTGACAATCATATTTTGTAATAATTAAAAATTGAATGTAACTTTTCTAAATAAATTATTCTGTTGTTAAAGGAATTAGGAAAAATTTTAAATAAAATATTGAATATACAATAAATTTAATGCACTTCTACTACAATCTTAAACCTGTTCAAGGATTAGTTGATCTTTATAAACTAATCAACCCTTGAATAGTCCCATATACTTAGATAGTTTAAGATAAGTCTTTTAGTTGTTGTTATCAACTTATTTGCTCATCATTTCATGCTGCATCTTCTTTAATCCTTAGATGTGAACTATATTGATGTATAGTTTATACATTTGGAGAACTATAGAGAGATACCATCAAAATTTTCACATTTAAGAAAGGATAGAGTGTAGATAAGTAGGCATGACAACTATAGGAATATCCCCAATGAGAAAGGACTTCACTCATTAGAGTTGAAGTGATAAAGTGGATTCAAAACACATAACAAACATGAATAAAAGATTGAATCACTCAATAATTACTCATGTTGGTGATCAATGACAACATGTCCATTGAGAAGAGTTGGATAACTTTATGTATCATCGATCCGATGAGTATTAGAATGATGCAATAGCATTTGTCAAGAGGGCCAAAAGCTTCATTGATCATAATAGGCTAGGAAGATATCTGTGCAATAACTATACAAATGTGTTATTGCAAGATGTGAAAACCATGTTTGCACCCATAATAGATTATAGATTTTATCCATTTTACAAAAATTGGGTTCACCATGATGAAGTAATTACTTCAACTACCTATGTCACATGGGGGATGAATAAGGCTGACAATGCTAGTAAAATAATTAAAATTATAAATGACTTATTCAACCTCTAGATGATCAAATAATTGAAAATGATGAAGATAGGGATGAGGACAACTCAGATGAGGTATTCACTAAAATTAAGACAAAGTTGTATCTTGTTTGCACAAACTTCTCATCTTTGACTTTCTTATTCAATCCTATTTTATTTCCTGTCATTTTAATGTAGTTGTTATAAGTTTGCACAGATAAGAAATTTGATCTTATTCATTTTCTTTAGCATTCTATCATATTATTTATTTTTTATTCATATGAAAATGCCTAATATTATATACTAATTTTTCATAAATGTTTATTGCATTTGTCAGTATAATATCTAAGAATCTTTTTCTAGGGAATGTGAACCTCTTGAGACATAAATATCAAGATAGTTTAGCGAATCACTTATCTCTAATTAAGGTATTGTATATAACTTTTTACCATTTTCAATCTTTTGTTATTCAATTTATTCTTTAATTTTTTTTAAATTGATATTCTTTAAAGTTATAGGAGATATTGACTTTCTATATTTGAATAGGAATACATGGGAAGTGGGGAGGATGAGAGAGAAAGGAACATAAGGATAGGGTTATGGTTTGGGATGAAAAAGTGAGGAATTATAGGATGGGGTTAAGGGCTAAGGTTTGGATGGGTGGGTGATACCATGGTGGTTATTTAGATAAACCGATGTGGTATTATGAGAATTTGATGTTAGTTGTTCATAAGAAAACATTTAATATTGTTCTCCACAACTATATAAACATAAATGATGTTACTTTTTATGGAATAAAAACTAAAATTATTGTTATATTTTATGAGAGTTTAAAAATTGAAATTAAAACTACATATACTAAACACTCAACTAAATGCTAGTCAATTTCCGATAGGAATTAGTTGATTAAATTAACTATTATGTAGTAGTAGTTATTAGTTGATTATATTATTTAATACAATTAGCTATTAGATAACAGTTAATTGAATTAACTAATTACTAATGTAATTAGTTGATTGTTAAACAAGGTTCATATATATTCTATCCAACTTCACTGATGGGATGGATTTAGTTGGAAAATCTCATTTGCTAGTTATGTAGATTGCGTTGATTTGAATTTATTTGTAATATTGTGATAAATTAATTGATTTTATAATTTTTAATAGAGGGTGTTATGAACTTTTGAAAACCGAAAGTGGTTTTTAGTAACAACAAAATTTGATGTTAGCATTGCTGCAAAAGAATAATAAAAAAAATTATGGCTGGAATGGTTTTTACAACCACAATTTTATAATTGCAATAACTTTTTTTTTTGTTTCCACTATGTATTATGCGACACAAAACTTTATTTTAAAAGATATAGATTTTGCACCAATACAAAACTCGTTGCAAAAACTTTTTATATCAAAGCTTTCTACAATAACTTTTGTTTTGTTAACAACATTTTTGAATTTTTTGCATCGACTTTTTATGATACAAAATTCCATTTTTCTTCAACTCAATTTTTAGATTACTACAGTTTTATGAGTTCTAATTTGAATTTTAATATATATTTTTTCTCTCTTAGATCTCTTTCATTATTTTTTTAGTAGGCAGCACCCTAGAATAATAATTTGTTGATGTAAGTTAATCATTGATGAAATGAAACATTAATTACAACAATAGCACATTATATGTCTAAATCACATAATCGATAATTAAATTCAAATGTAATTATTTATCAATGTTTAATTTTGATAGAATGTTTCATATATGATTTTATAAGTTTCTTGAATTGTTTTCCTCAATAAATGTGCAAAATGAAAAATAGATCATATGTAGATTTCGATTTTAAAAGGTTAATACTATTGTAATTGCCTATTTCATGATTATTGATGTGATACTTATGAATCATTTTATAGATAGTATAACGTTTTACTTTTATAAGTTATTTTATCAATATTTTAATTATGATTGAGCCGTCGTACCAGTGCGAAGCAGGGTGGAATATTCGTTATATTAATTCATGGTCGTTCCAACGGTTTCATTATCTTCTCACAAAATTTAAAGGAGTGGTTGATAATTTTTGAAATTTGAAATTTCCTAATTAATTTTTATACAATAGATTAACATACTACGCTTGCATGATTTAATTTTATCCTTTCATTATTTGTACGGAATTAAAATATTTATTTTAGAATATCATTTACACATATTAATTTTATTATTCATTACCTCCTATTGGAGTTCCATCTAATTAAAATTTGAACTAGTTGGGAGATAAATGTGACTTATCAAATATAGATATTAAGTAATTTTGACCAAAAAAGAGGTTATTTGATAAAAAAAAACAGTATCTATTTTAGTGTTAATCATACAAATATTTGAATAATTCTTTTTCTTATTTTTATTGCCTTTATCAAAATAATTCATTTCTTAAATTTAAAAAAAAAAATAAAATTAATAGGGAAACATTTGGACACGTTTTAAATAGTATGGTGTAAGGTAATACAATGACCAAACGTATGCGGCAAATTGCAAAAATTTACCCATATAATATTAAGATAATGTAAGTAAACCAGAATACTAGGGATTTAAATTGTGGTTACAGTCACGGTCACGGTCGCATTGCGATGCGGACGAATGCGGTCATCATGGTTTTAAATTGCAGTTGCGATATCACGTGATGCAGAAAAATGCAGAGAAATGCGGCCATCGCAGAGCGCAATTGCGGAGAAATGCGGATGCGGTGTGGTCCGCAACCGCAATATTGCGGGCTATATTGCGGTTGCAGATTGTTTTTTAAAACCCTGGCGGTCATAATGGTCTAAAATTGTAAAAAATTACGAATGTGATTTGTCCCGAAATGCAATATTGCGGATAATATTGTGATCACGGACCGTTTTTTAAATCCTAGCAGAATACATAAATATCCCAGTTTTTTGTTTTAAATTAAATTAAATAGTCATAAATCACACATATCATTTACTAAAATCTATAAATAATTCAAAAATTAGAAAATCTAATTAACTATTTTTCTTGGTCAACAAAAAGAAAGTGTAGGGCCGTACATCAGAGATCGTTTGGGACACGACCCGTGAAGTCGGGAATGGAAATGAAAGTCTATAGCCCTAGCAAGACTTGATTCGTACAATCGTTGGTGTCTTTCCCCGTAGAAAACCTATTATGTGTAGCCTCCATTTGTTTTCATAGAAAATATATTTTTCAAGAATATAATTATAAGTTACCAAAATAATAAAAAATAATTTATATATTTATATATTTTTTTATGAAAAAAATTTAAGAATAGAAGTGGTTCTTCCTTTCTAAGATTAAAGAAAGTACGAAATTCCTATTAAATCCTTTTTGGAAGTTAAAAATAATTGATATATTTAGATTTTATTTATTTCATGAAAAGGTATTTATCTTAAAAAAATTATTTACATATACTAACGAAGGAGTGACAAATTATTTGTATTAATAGTTTAAAAATAATATTTAAAAATGCAATAATATAATTAAAAAATCTTTTTTGGAATAGAAGAAGTTACTTCCCTCATTTAACATTGAACAAATAAAATACATTCCATCTTCTTAATATTTTATAATTATATTTTAAAAATATATATTTTCAATCAAAATAATTAATAGAGTCTTAATATTAAATATAATGAGTTTTATGAAAGATAACTTCTTTTTTAAAAAAAATTATTTTCTTTCTCCATCATAACTTTATGATTATTTTTTTAATTATAAAAAGATATAATACTCTTTCATTTATAATTTTATATAAAAAAGATTAAATATTCTAAAAAAAAATCTTTCGAATACAATCAAAGTCTTAGATGACTTTTAAAGTGCGGGAGAGCCTTAATGCACCCCATAACAGTAATTTAAAATTTATGATTATCAATCGTGCATCATAAAGTTTTTCTTACGGTACAACATGGTTAAGCCCACGTTCAGTTTTATGCAAATTTACCCCATTTTTTAACACGGGATACGAGGCTTGTGGCCCGGAGTGAGAAAACGTGAAACAAAAAATTTGGAGTATTATGTTATTTAAAGTGAGTTAATAACAAAATAAATAATGCTATAACAGTTAAAATATAATTCACTTGTATGTATATTTTATAATTAACATTTTACTCAGTTAATTTTTTTTAAATTAACTGAACAATAATGTATATTGCACGTGATTTCTAATTCCTTGCGTTTTAATTCAATTATTGCTCGATTAGAAGAAATTTTCTCTCAAAATGAACCCTAATTTCATTATAGATTATTTTTCTTTAATTTGCTGCACAGTTGGAAAAACATTGTTGGTGCCGAGGCTCGTACCTTTCCTGCTCCGGTCTCACGCACAGTGTCCTAAAGATTAAAAGGTTGTGTTAGTTTTCACAGAACATTAAGTGAAGCAAGCTAAGCTTCACAAGCATTGCGGTATCCTGAAAAATATCGAATTTCAGAAAGACTGAAACAGGTATGTATCTGTGTGTATTTGTATTCCTAACAAATTTCATGACGGCATTTTGGAATGAAATGATAAAAAAAATTTATTTAATATGTATTATAGGATGGGAATGGTCATTCCTGACTATTGCATCAAACAATGGAATTTCCATTCAATAATAAAAATAATAGAAGGAGTCACTTCATCACTTATGAATTAGCCTTTTTATACATATTTTTCCTATATTATATATATTCCAACACTATTCTTTATTAATATATGGTAAAAATATTGGTTTTTGAATATCACTATTAAAATATTTTAAAAATAAAATTTAAAATATGAAATTTTTTGTATTCTTTATAAAACAATATTTAATATAAAAATTTAGTAAATTAGAATTTTTTGTTAATTATAATTTTGATGATAAAATTTAAATTGTGGCAATTTTTATTCTTAATTATATCATATATTTTAATAATGTTAAATTATTTAATAAGATATTTATTATTTTTGTAATAAAGATATAATTGTATTTAATTACAAATTTTTCATTCTAATCCATCAAAATTTTATTACATTAAACATAAAAATATAATGAAATGGTCATTTCATTTCTTATTATATAAAATATAATTATGAAATGTACATTCTATTCCATTTTTATCTTTTTTTTCCATTTTCATTTTCATTCCATTTCTTCCATCAAATCAAATGAATCACACATGCTGAAAGTACATAAGCTATTGCCGCAACCTTATTATCCAATTTCAATTATAATATAAGGACATGATAGAAAAATGAGTACTCAATTTAAATATTAACAAAATTATTTGTTATGGTTAAATACAGCTAAGCCATTTTTGCTTTCAATTTTGAAGCTGGACTTTTTAAACTGATAGAGCAAAATAGCACAACCAACACCAACAATGTTCGCGAATTGCGTAGTAGGTTAACAATTTATTTGAATGAAATTAGGGTTTGTTTGAGGAGATTGCTTCGGATTTGAGCAATGAATTGAATCAAATTGAGAGAGAATTAAAATTCATGTATAATAATACTTGATTTCTTCGTTAATTTTTTTAACGAAAAATAGTTTAGATGAAATTTCTCCACGGAAATTGTAATTTGCGGCCCTTGCAAGACTTGATTCGTACAATCATAGATGTATTTCTCCGCGGAAAATGATAGCAGCACCCATAAGGAAGTAGGGGGGAGAAAAAAGTCTATGGCCCTTGTTAAGACTTGGTTCCTACAATCATTGATGTATTTGCTAGGATTATTTTAGCTTAAATAACAAAATCTTGAATTTTTAGCTTTCTATTGCTGTATAAACACAATTAAGGAACAATTAATTATGTAAATTGATATAAAAAATACCTAAACCAATTGGAGATTGATATTAAATTCTACATTCCTTGTACCATCTGAACTAATATCTATAATATAGAAAGACATAAAATTATCATTATAGAGATCTCATTACCTCTATTACAACTTCCCCTTCCTCCTTCTCTCTCCTATGATGAGGAGATTATTTTTGCATTCTAATGGGACAAATCTAAGTCAAGGTTGGTTACTAGATGTAAGGGACCTTTTAAATAAATTAGGTTGAGTCATGGATCTTACTCATTACAGGATCTATGCCCAATTAACTCGCATTTGGGCTATAATACTAAACAAGGCTTAATCCAAATTATTACTTTTATTTGAAGCCCATATAACAAATTTTAGCATTAATTGACATTTATTAAATTAATATAAGGCTCACATAATATTTTTAACAATCTCCCACTAAGACCCATATTAATTTATAAATGATAACCACTTGGAAAGAATTAATGTTAAAATAGTATTATTTCATGCATAGGTCCAATTGAAATCATAAGCATTCAACAACACTAAATATTATAGCCAAAGGGAAATAAATGTTAAACATATTGAGTGCCTATACCTCACTAATCAAATGATTAAATATAATATGCATAATAGAATTTACATTATCTTAATGTGATTGAATGTAAATCCTCCACACACTGGTCCCAGTATCCACCCAAGTTACTTTATAAGAAACAATATTCTTAACACATTAATAAGACAAGGTTTAAGTGTATTCATAATCATGAGATTGGATGTAAATATCTCTATTCACAATAATGAGATTGGATCTGAATATCTCTACTTTCACACCATAACCAAAATGTGCACAAAATATGGCGAAGATATGAATATCTTATTATGAATATTTTGCTTAAACATATCATAAGATATCAATAAGCCCATATCAAGACTCCAAAGGGGCATAAGAAAATTTACTTTACTCACATGAACATGCCTTATATTTACCTTTAACCCTTTTGTTTAGTAGATTCATGAACATACGATCCATGGAAATTAAATAATATACTCTTATTTTTTTTCTCTCACAAATGGGTGTTTTAATTTGAAGTCCTTTTCATGGGCACATTTGTTATTACTGAGAGAAAATCCATAACAATGGCTCTATCACAGCATAAATCTGGTTAAAGCTAAAAAAATGCTTAACTTGCTAACTTGAAAGGAATTTATTACATGCGACATGCATTGCCCTTTAATGGAGGCTGCTACAATTGATTGCATAATAATTCCATGACATAGAACCTTTTAACACATGTCCAGTCATAATTTTATGATCACTTACAAGATCTCTCGATCTTCTATAGATCAATGTATAAACAATTGTACCATAAAAATACAAAACTATTTGCAATCCAAAATCATTGACCTAAATCAACAACAGGCTACTCACTCACAACTGACATATATGGGATAAACCTTATCACTTAAAAAATATTTAAGCCTAATGAATTTGATCTTTCTAAATTAATTAACATGAAAGTACACTGACATGTTGGACTCTTTTGATAATAAAATGAGAGCCAAATACCTTTAGGATCTGTATAATATAGGCCTACCACATAAACAAATTCGGGCTTGTAAACCCATTATATATATGCTATTGTGGGCATATCACACTTTACTCCTAGGCCACTATTAACTAGGTTTGATTTAATTGTTTTGTCTTAACCAACATATCTTGACCACAATCAATATGATCATGTAGATTTAAAACTATCAAAATGCCCAAATTCATGACATATTGATATGCACTACTCTTCGAGAAAAAATTACAATCTTATTAAAATGAGACACAACTATGTAAATCTATATGGCTATTAGGTCACTAAGAAGGTTACTTTCTTCTCCCACTAACATGATTCCTACTAAGTGAGCTACTTTGAACCATAAACAAGTTTTAAAAAATATAGAAAGAAGAGTCTTTAATAAATTACACCTTCTCCTTAAAGTAATTATTAATTATTGATCAACCTAATATTGAACCTACAAATATAGTTGAGCATCCCTTAAACATAAAATTGTATTTATTTTTTACTCCTACCTTTTATAATTTTTTTTTCTTGATAGTCTCCTACTATTCCAGGACATCCTTAAATGGATCAATTTTATTAAGCCCTAGAGATGGCATTAGGGTTAAACATTGAGATTTATATTTTGTAAAATCCCAAACAATCCTTTCAAAACATGTACCCCAAAACATGTCAAAATTTGCTAAAACTTGACAATTGATCAAAACAAAATTGCTTTGTTGAAATTCAATAAAATACTCTATTTTTCTAGTACAATATGAACAAAATCCATCTCTAGTTTTAAAATATTTTCCTTTTCTTTATCAACAAAATCTAGTGGGAAACATTTAGCACATACAAAGTCAAGAAAATCAAAATTTTATATTTTCATCAAATCAAACAAAAAAATATCCATAATGGGTGTCAACAACCCTCCAATCTCATTATTGATTGTTCTCTCAATTAATGACCTTTTTCTGCTCAATCTAAATTTATAAATTTTCATTTTCTAAAGTCAATAAGTCAAGTATTTACCAATTCAAGAATACTCTATTTGATGGTTAGATCCAAAATGATCACCAAATTGACTTTATTCGAGTGAAAATACCTTTTATGTGGCAATTTTGTCCTATACTCAAATTTGAACTCATAATGTGCTTTACACTTAAAAATTGCCAGTTACATGATCTAGAACTAGGTCTTATCAAACACCGCTGTCCTATTTAGCATCTTAAAGTTTTATTGCATAGATATTAAAGTTTTGGAAATATCGAAAACATCTTATGCATGTAAAAAACTTAATCATGCTAAATCTTTCCTCATAAAATTACGCTATGCAATATTACTCAGTATCACATTATAAGTACTAATGCTAAAGGGCATTTAAATCCTTACAACATGATGTAGAGGTCAAATATCATACTCCTAAAATTCAACACCAATTTGTGTTTAAAATCTTAGAAATATAATATTCAACCATATACTTATATTATTGCCAACTTACCATATCAATAATATAATACCAAAAGATATTTAATATTACCAATATAGCTTTCCCCTTTGTACAATTTAAAAGAAAATTTTCCTTTCAAAATTTTGCACAAAATTTGAAAGTATGAATCTCAATAAAAAGTAATATATTTTAAAATAAAAATTATGTCCTTATCTATTTAAAAATAATAAAAAGAAATTCAAATCCTCATTTTTTAAGTGAATTTCGTGGTTTGGAAGGTTCAATTTTTTTTTTTTGGAGAGAATAGCAACCCGCAATCAGTGATGTTATTTTTCGTCTTCCTGTGTTCAGCCATTTCTCAACATTTTCTCTAAAAAATGAGTGACATATCTTTTATTAAAGGGTAAAAAGAATTCAGTAAAATTTTAATATGGCTGAACAATTTTTTCAGCAAAACCAGCGTCATATTCATATCTATTTTTAAGTTGTACTTGTCTTTGACGTACAAACTTTTTTGAAGTTTTGGGAGTGCAATGTACATGTTTTAGAAGTTTAAAGAAGTAAACTCTAAAGGTGTTAAGCATGTCCTTAGTTTTATATAAATCATACGTCATTGTTTATTAAAGCATATATTAATTCAAAAATCCGAAACCTCATCAAGGCTCCATTTATTTTGATAAAAAAATATGTTCCGTAAAAATATTGTTATAAACTATTAAGATGATAAAAAAATAGTTTGCATATTTAATGTCAAATATAATAAGTTTAGTGGAAGATAACCTCATCTTTTTTAAAGAAAAAGTTATTTCTCCTTTACTATCATGATTCCAAAGATCATTTTTTTAATCACAAGTTATAGAATTACATGACACTCCTTTGTTCATATATAAAGCAATAAAATTTTTCTACGAAAAATATCTTCCAACATACAAATTGGAAAAAAGAATCCACTTTTTATTAAAAAGTATTTTTCATAAAATATAGCAATAAGATGAGATAAAATATTTTATTTATTAAATATTTATTATGAAGAATTTGAGAAAAATAATTTTTTCTATTTTAAAAAATAAATTTGCTTTTTTTCCAATGCCATGACACCATAGTTATAAATATCTTTTTTTATTATAAATATGAATGGCATATTTTTTTATCAATATACATATAAATAATTTTTTAAAATTTATTTTTAAAAAAAATTTAAGTGAAATAACCGGAGGTTAAGTATTTTTCTCCCATGCTGAACAAGGAGACAGTAACTCCCAGACAGGGTGTTTAGTACACGAAAAGAAAGAGCGGGGGAAAAAAATGGTACGAGGCCCGATCTTTACACTTTACACGTTCAGTAACTGATGTCTTTCTGCGTCTTAAAATTAGTCTGTGTCCCCAATTTCTGTACAAGCCCGACACTATTTATTCCAGTCTTAATGAACCTTCTAAACTGATTGAGCAAAATAGCACAACCAACACCAACAATGTTCGTGAATTGTGTAGTAAGTTGACAAAAAAATAATTTCAAAGAAATTAGGGTTTGTTTGGGCAATGAATTGAATCAAATTGAGAGAGAATTAAAATTCATATACAATATATCTGATTTCTTTGTTAATTTTTTAGGGAAAAATGAATCACATATCCTTTATTAAAGGGTAAAAGGAATTCACATACAATAAATAAGTTAATTTATAATTTATTAACCTAATCAATAAATTATAAATTACTCTATAGAAATGTTTTGTACACTAATTTATTAAAAAAATAAGTTTTGATTTAATATATTACATTGAGTAGCTTATAATTTAGAGAAAAATAGAAATTACCCTTATCAACTATGGGTTGATTAGATATTTACTTCACGAACTATGGAAATAGATAAATTATTTTCTGAAACTATGTAAAACTTAGATTTTACCCCATCTTTAGTAATTTAACAAAAATTATTAGAAAAAGTTATAAATTAACCCCATCAATTATGAGATAGTTACAATTTGCTCCTACTAACTTTTAAAATTTACAAATTAATCCCTTAGTTATATAAAATTTGTGATTAACAATCATCATCTACTTAATTAATTTTTATTAAGTTACATAAATTACAAAAAAACTTTTTAAGCTTCAATTATAATATTATTGTATGTTAAATTATCACATTTTTATGCATAATTCTCATGTTATATAATCAATAAAAATTAAATTAAACATATAAAATTTTAATTAAAAACTTGCAAATGAGTTACGCAATTATCTATATCTGAAATAATAAATTAAGATATAATAATATTATAATTCATATTTATTAATGCTACTCAATATTAGTAATCATTCTTTGATTTTTTTTCATTAAATTAGTTGCTTATTCCATAAAATATGGGCCAAAAATACTAAGTAAAGAAGTGAAGTAAATACAAATGTTGTGTTATATCAAAAATACTAAAAACTTAATATTTTTATTTCATATAATCATATTCAATTTAAAATTTTAACATTATAACAATTATAATGATGATGAACAATAAGTTATCATTATTTTATTCCTTTAAAACATATAATTTACCATAATATTCATATTTAGATTAATATATTTATTTTTAGAAAGAAATTATATTAGTTAATAAATTTACTTTATTTGCATTTTTCTTTTTCTTTTTAATAAAACATTGGAGAAAGGAAGGGGGAAGCTTGGAGTTATAAACTCATTGAAGAGGGAAGTGTATATTTTGGTGGTAAATAACAGCCAAATAAAATTTGGATTAGGGAGATATCTAATTTTTCTTCAAACAAATGCATAATCTTGTATAAATATATGGTAATCTAAAATTTTGTTTAATCTTTCCTAAAAATTTATATTAAATAGGTTTCTTTTTATGTTAGAAAATTAATTTCAATCAATGTTTTGTTTTAATTTTTGGAAAGGGTTTTTATATTTTTTTGGGAAAAATGTAAATAAGGTAAATTTATTAACTAATATAATCTCTTTCTAAAGAGAGATGTATTAGTCCAAATATGAATATTATAATGCATTATAAATTTTAAAGGATTAAATAAAAATAATTCATATACTATATAATTATTAAATTTTAAATAAAGTAAATTGTAAAAAAAAAATCTTAGCAACAAAGTAGAAATTATTATTCATCATTGCTATGATTATTGTGGTACTAAAATTAAATTGAATATGATTATTTGAAATGAAAATATTAAGTTTTTAGTATTTTTTATGTAATATAACATTGTTTTCATTTATTATTTTTAGCCCATATTCCATGGAATGAGCAACTAATTCAATGAAAAAAATTGAATAATGGCAAATAATGTTGAGTAATACTAATACTATGAATTACAATATTATTATGTGTTAATTTATTATATCAATTTTTACACATAATTTTGTAACTCATTTTCAAGTTTTTAATTAAAACTTTATATATTTAATTTAATTTTTATTGATTATATAACATAAGAATTATGTATAAAAATTAATGTGATAATCTAACATATAATAATATTATGATTTAAGATTAAAAACCTTTTAAAATTCATGTAATTTAATAAAAAAGGTTAATTAAGTAGATAATGTGTGTTAAGTATAATTTTTTATAATTAATGAATTAATTTATAAATTTTAAATTTAGTAAGAGCAAAATGTAACTATCTTATAATTGATGGGGTTAAATTATAATTTTTTCTAATATTTTCTGTCAAATTATTAACGATGGGAGTAGAGTCTAAGTTTTGCATACTTTCAAGAAATAATGTCTATTTCCATATTTCTTAAAGATAAAATCCAATCATCCCATAATTAGTAGGGGTAATTTACATTTTTCCTTATTATTTATAAGCTATTATATCTTCAATTTTTTTTCAAATTTAACATTTTTATTAATTTATAATTCATACCCACCATAACATAAACTTAAATATTATTATTTTAATAAAATATAATTAATTTAATTTTAAAATAATTATATTGTAATTTCAAGCTACAAATATATAAAAATAGGTTTCTAAATAAATATGTAATGTTGTAAAATATAATTCAGTAATTATAATTTTATTATAAATAATAAAATAAACATTATCTAAGTGAATAAATATATAAATTATTAAAATATAATTAAAAATTAGATATTATATTTTTATTTTTGAGCATGTTAATTGGATTAATACAATTTAATTTGTAGATAAATATGAATTATTTTAATTATATTTCAATTAATATATCCTTTTACGTTATTTTATAATTTTAAGTAATTTAATAGCTAATTTTATGAAATATTTCTTACACAATCAATTAGATTATTAGCTATTTATTATAAGCTATTAATTGTTAACTAATTTATTAATTATTAACTAACGTATTAGTTATAGTTGCGCCAGACAGTGCGTTTATCCTTGATTTTATATTTTAAAATAGAATAATTTCATAAGAAAGAACTTGAATATTTCTTCCTTTCGATTATTAGTGCCAACGGCACAAAAAAGAAGTAAAAAATATTATTGGATTCATTAATGTTTATAATAAATATTATCATTTGTATTATTAATTTTATTAAATTTAAAAATATCTATTACATAGTCTTAATAATTAATTACTTTATTAAATTTAGTAAAAATTAATGATTATTTTAAAATATGTATAGTGGTATATTAATTTTTCAGTTTTATTACTTTTTCGTTATTGATTTTACTAATAATTATTATTTTTAATAACAGATATTACTCACTTTAACATTTTCCTCATATATATTTATGAATTATATTATTATTTGAGTGTGCAGACAAATGTATTTTCATTTTTTTTAAATGAAAATGTCATAATATCTAGATAATAGGAATAGATTAAACTAATGCAAGAATTTTTTTAATCATTATGAAAGTTTGTTTTATCATTTGAACATATTATCTTTTCTTTCTATTTTTTTTCTATTTAACCAAATACAAAAAAAAAAATTTCTTTAATTTTCTTTCTTCATTTTCTTTTCAATGAAATGCAACAAAAAATATCCTGTTCCTTAATTTTTCTTCTTTTCTAATTTTTTCTTAAATTTTTTCTTCTTATTTCTTCTAAATCTAAATAAAGTTTAAATGAATAACAATATTTTGTCATTGACTTATTTTAAATAGCAATGTTACTCTTTTTTTTTCTTACTTTCTCACTGTTTTTATTAAAAGAAATTCTAGATCCCACCGGCCATAGGGCTCATGTCCTGCGTTAAAAAATGTGGCAAATTTTTGTAAAAAAGAACATGGATATCACGCTTTTGTACTCCAAAAGTCATCTCACATGCCAACTTCAAATTGTACGGAGAAATATATAAATGATTGTACGAATAAAGTCTTGCAAAACTCATGTACGGCCATAGACTATTGTTTTCCATTTCCCACTTATTTAGCCATTCGCCATCTCATGTACGGCCCTACTATTTCTTTTTGTTGCAAAAGAAAATTTTATAGTCTCATCGATATGTCCATTTATTTTTAAAAAATATTTTTATAAAAAATTTTATTTTTATATATAAATTTAAAAGTATTATATATTTTTATAATTTTTAATTAAAAATGTATATAAATATATAATAATAAAAAACAAATTTTTTAAAAGAGACAATTATCTTTCATGAAAATTTTTATATTATTTTTATTATTTTAAAATTTTGTAATTATAATTCTATAAAAGGTATTTTTCTTTAAGAAATGAAACTTTTTATGCCATGCAATTCTCTCCCAAAATGAATGTTAACTCTACTGTAGATTATTTTTCTTCAATTTACTGCACATATGAAAAACATTGTGGGTTCTCTGCTTTGTTTTTGTTCATTTAGGCTCTGTTTGAATGCGACAAGAATTAGAGGAAAAAATAAAGAGAAAGAAATAAAAAGAATAAAAAGAAAAGATATTTCTTTTTCTGTATTTGTTAAAAAAAAGAGAAAAATCATTATTTTGAATAAAAATAAAAAGAAAGAAAAAAATTTTAATTGAAATGACAATAATACCCTATTGCAAATTTAATGGCAACTCTAGCATAATAATAATAATAATAATAATAATAATAATAATATCATCATCATCATCAATTTTAAATAAATAAGTTGATAAAACTAAATTAATAGGAAAAGAAAATTGGGAAAAATGTTCCCTTATTTTAACATTATACAGAGATGGCTGAAAGACAAAGCAAATTAGGGGGGAAAAAACGTAATAGAAAATATTTTGAACCTTCTTGTATAAACAGAAACAATCTGAACCTCCTCCTATAAATTTATAAAAAAAGAATCTATGATAATATACAATAGAACCAAAAAAAATCAATAGAATTTAAAATAAAAAGGACAAAATATTTGTGCGAGCAAATAAGGAGAATTTCTCTCCTATGTTCGCCCCAATTGGGGAGAGAAATAAATACCAGTGGATCCCATTAGTTTTTCCTATCTAAATTTCTTTCTCTCCTATTTTTTCCTGATATCCAGATGAGAAAATTTTATGATTTTTATTCTATTTTCACCCTTTCCATTTCTTGCTCCCCTATTTTTCCTTGTAACCAAACAATGGGTTAGTGTGCTAATGATTAAAAAGGCTATGTTAATTTTCATAGAACATCAAATGGAGCAACCTGTTGAATTTCAGAAAGATTGAAACTTGTATGTATTTGTTTATTTGTACTCCTAACAAATTTTAGGTGCTGAAAGTACATTAGCTATGGCCGCAACCTCAGAATACACTCCACTTTCATAGCTCCTATTATACAATTTCATCATAAGAAAATGATAGAAAATGGTTAGTCAATTCAAATATTGTCGATGTTGGTTAAATACTAGTCTGTCATTTTTGCTATCAATTTTGAAACGGCACCTTTTAACCTGATTGAGGAAAAGAGCACAACCAACGCCAACAATGTTGTGAATTGTGTGATAGGTTGAAGAAAAATAATTTGAATGAAATTAGGATTTATTTGAGGGGAGAATTGCTTCATTGAGTGATGAATTGAATCAAAACGAAGTGAAAATCATGTTCAATCCATCTAATTTCTCCACTAATTTTTAGATAAAAAATTATTTAGATGAATAAATTATTAACACATGTGAATGAATTTAAACTTTTAAAATTACAAATGAGTTAAATAGAAAAAGAACACACTCAAATACATAATATATAAAGTGTAATTTTCTATATTATGGTGTAAGGTAATACAATGGTCAACATAAGTGGAAAAATGCCAATGCAATTTACCGATAAAAATCACAGGACTTTACTCATTCTGAGCGATCAATGCATTAATTGTATTGTAATTATAATCATTACGTTTGATTCATATTGAAAAAAAATTAATATTTAAAAATTTATTTTAAATAAAACCGTACAGGCGTATGATACACGTTAAGCTGTGGGAGAAGAGAGAGAGAGAGAATAGTCTATGGCCCCTGTTAGACTTGATTCGCACAATCAATGGTGTGTTTCTCCGTAGAAAATATAGTTTAGGTTCAGATGACTCTAAAGTAAAAACGCTTTACCTATAGGGTGTGAGGCATGTGAGGTCTTTTTTTGTGGTATATATGAGAAAGCGAGGGGGGGGGGGCGGAATGGAAGTAATATTTTGATTTAAGTAACCCAGTAATAATGATAGGGAAATAGCAATCCGCAATTAATAATGCTATTTTTAATTTTCTTATATTCATTCGTTTCCCTGAAACTTAAAAATAGAAGGGAAAAAAAAAAGAATTCTATCATATCCAAGTTAAAAATTTGGGTATTGATATTTTGATTATATAACAACATGAGGGACATTAAATTTTAATAGAACAAGAATGAATGGTCATGATAAAAGATTAGGAAATTTTCTAAATTGGTTAAAAGCTTAGGACTTAATATTTTTAATTATAACTACAACTTTTATTATAATTGTAAATTTAACGATCGTCTACATGCTGTACGTATTATTCAGTACAGTTGCAAGTCTACAAAACAAGTATCAAGGACAATTGTCCCAAATAGAAAAATTACCAACATATAAATACTAATTATATATATTGTCCCTACAATTTATTTAACATTGTCCTTATATTTTATAATATTCAATTAAAGGAAAAAAATTTCTGCCATATAAAAATTAAAATATTTAAAATCTTACTTATTACATACACTAACACATATGAAGGGAAGGTTGAGAAATAAAAATAATACTTTAGTTTTATTTAAATATCCATTTCTCATAATATTTTTAGTTTTAATTTTTATACATATATTTTACCTTTGACAAACTAAAGTTTTTGGATTCACAGTGATCTTTACATAGACTCTTCAATTTCAGAACACGTCACAACACATTGAATTCAACATAAATAATTATAAAATCAATTTATTTATAAGTACAAATTATATATGTAGTATTTAAATTTTTATTAGAATTATAAAAATACTTTTAATCAACAAATTGGAAAAAAATATATAATTTTACCACACAAAAATTATAAATATGTATACTAAATGAACAATCAAAGATTCTTGGATACTTTTGAGAATAACTTTGCATGTATATTTATTGGTCACATGACACCACCCGACATGTTTAAAAGTATAACGTATATTTTTTTTCTATACTTTCTCTTATATACATATATGTTTTAAATATATACATGTAAAAATGCTTAAATCATTTTAATTTATTTTTTATACTTGCTAGGTCATATATTTTTAAAAACATGTTATATTTATTTTTTTTAATAATATTAAAAATTATTATTTATTTACCTATTTAATTAATGTATATATGTATTATTCGTATAAGACCAAAAGAAATTAAATAAAAGAAATGAAAATAACTTTTCTTTTGCAGCATGTCAATAAAAATTAATGTATATATTTTTTCTCCGTTGCTCGATATGAAAGAGAGTAGATCCCAGACATCAAAGAATGGGGTGTTTTGTACACGAAAAGAAAGAGTGGGGGAAAAAAGATACGAGGCCCGATCTATACCTGACGTGTTCAGTGATCGATGTCTTTCTTTGTAAAAAAATTAGTCTGTGTCCCAGTTTCTGTACAAGCCAAAGACTATTTGGTCAAGTCTTATTGCTCCTTCCCGCATGTTAGCCAACGAGAAGGATGATGGAAAATTGCATGGCAACAAAAATAAGTAGTATATATATGTATTTATGTATATATGTGCTACACTTGGCTTCACATATTACACAAAAACATTAAGGCTTGGCACTTGCAATTAAAAATGCTTCTTGATATGAAAGCTCAGTACCATTCCTTTACTTTTTCAATATCCGAAACAATCCTAATCTTGTTGATCACTGCGTTTCTATGCTTCACTTTATGCTTTGGAAATGCAAACTCTTCTCAAGTTAAAGGATGGCTTCATTGATCCATCTAACGTTCTCTCCTCTTGGAATGATGAAGTTGATTCTTGTAAATGCAAAGGAATTTCATGCAACAATATAACTAGTTGTGTCATCAAATTAGATCTTCGAGTGTCTAACTTGCGAGGAAAGATAGATTCTTCATTACGTGAACTCCAATATCTTACTCTCTTGGATCTCAGTTTTAATATTCTTGTTGGCACCTCCCCGTGAATTGGGAAATTTATCTAATTTGCAGACTTTTAACCTTTATCTAAATGACGATTTATTTATTGATGATCTTGAGTGGATTTCCCACCTCTTTATTGTCATATGTCAAGCTAAGCCAAGTTGTTGATTGGCTATCGTCAATAAGCAACCTCTCTTCTCTGTCTGAACTTAATCTTTTTGCTTGTGGACTTCCTCATGTCAATCTTAATACTTTTGCCCCGATAAATACTTCCACTTCTCTTCAATTCCTTAATCTTTCAGACAGTGACCTAAATTCTTCAGTTCTGCCATGGGTGCCCAGTGTTAGCCAAGTCTTCACATATCTTTATCTCTGGGATAATTCCTTTCAAGGTCATATACCAAACGAGTTTGGAACTGTGACTTCCCTTGAACTTCTTGACCTTTCATCCAATAACTTTGAAGGAAGCATACCAAAATACTTTTGAAATTAGTGTCAATTGAAAAAAATTATATCTTTCTTCAAATAGATTGTTTTGCGCTTGAAGGCAAATAAATTCCTAGGAAGCATTCCTGTGAGTCTACGCAATCTACCAAATCTTCAGATATTGGATCTCTCGCATAACAATATTACTGGACAGATACCACAATGTTCCAATAACATAAATGCTTAGTCAAATAGCCATTCTTCGAAAGGAATCCTTTCTTGTGGAACATGCACAATGTGTCCTGAGTCAGTGGATGGATTGATATTTGAAATCTTTATGAATGTCTATGACGAGGCTGCATTAGTTTGGAAGGTTGCGGATAAAGAATACGAGAGAAATCATGGACTTATGACAACCATTGATCTTTCTTGCAATCATTTGGAAGGATAGATTCATCGTACCATAACCCAATTATTGGCATTGGATTCATTCCTAACAGTATTGGTAAAATGAGAATGTTGGAATCATTTGATTTGTCAGGAAACCATCTATCTGGTGCAACAATCTATCAGGACAAATTCCAGTCACCACTCAATTCCAGACTTTTGATGGTTCATCGTACATAGGAAATCAAGGGCTTTGTGGGCCTCCACTAGAAAAAAATGTCTGGGAGATGGAAGTCCACCTACTCCTCCATCTGTAAATGACAATGAAGGGGAAGATAAGTTCATAAGCTTGGGGTTTTATATGAGCATCGCTCTTGGATTCATTACTGGGTTTTGGGCAGGAACTTTAGTTCTCAAAACTTCATGGAGAAATACCTACTTTGAGTTTGCCAACAAGATTTAGGATGGATATATGTGAGAGTTGTTCTTTTCATTGAAAGAATGAAACGGAAATTTCAAAATTGAAAGGTGGACATTACATTCCTTCTTACGCACAAAAGTTGCAAATTAAATCTGGAATTAGATTTTTTTAATAGAAAATTGTATTCAGTATTGCATCTATTTACATTTTAATTGCACAGGATTGAATCACAAATTATAGCATTTCTTTTTTCTGTTTTTGTTGGTAAATTATGGCATTTCACATCACGTATATATTAAGTTTTACTGTATATATGAATAATCCTATTTATTCTGTGTGAAATTCAGGGACTTTCTGGTACAGAGGAGAAACGCTGTCTTTCCATAAGGTAACAAATCGATGTGGCATGCATTTAATAAGTTTAAATTAAAGCATACATAATTGTGCTATTAATAGCCTTGCTCTTTTTTTGATAGCGGCCTTGTTTGGCAATTAGTTAATGCAATTAGTTGTTAACTGATTCAATTAACTGTTAGCTGATAGTTGATTGTATTAACTAATTTGACTAATTGATAATTTTAGTTATTTGAATAAAAATATTTGATAAAATTAATTGTTTCCTATTAGCAATTTATATGCAAAATGATATATAAAGACACGTATATATTTTATAATTTATTTAAATATTTTTTACTTTAATAATTTTTTAGATTTATTATATGATTTATATTTAAGAAATATAATAATTTATTTTTAAGAAAAATGATAATTTATTTTAAATAATTTTTTAAGTCATACTTCCTTAAAAATATGATAAATCTAAAATATAATTAAAGATTTATTATATTTCTTAAGTTATTATATTTTTTTTAAAAATTATTATATATCTTAAAAATAAATTATTATACTTCATAAATAATTTATAGAAATTAAAAATTATTATTTAATAAATTTTTTAATCTTTTTTTAGTTACGATATAAGTGAAAATACGCATATTATTTAAGGATAATTTTGTATTTTTACAAACTCATTATCAATAAACTAATTGAAAACGCTGAATTTAATAAACTTTTCAAATTAGCTTATTGAGGGTCAATTAGTTAATTGAATAAGCTATTTACCAAACAATTAAATTAGCTTATTGACTCAATCAAACAGCTAAACACTATTAAATCAGCTAAAAGCTTACCAAAAAGCTCTTTACCAATCACCCTCAGCAAGTGTAAATGGCACATTTACTCATTTCATTTAACACATCTTTAGTAATTCTTTGCTTCTAGAGTCCTTTGAATCATTCTTTTCCTTTAATCTATATTATTACTAACTAATTAAAATGTTTTTGAGCGTCAGATCCTGACAATTGAAGACATAATATTGTTGAGATTAGTCAATAACGATGAGCTTATATTTCACTCTCTGCAGTTGAGGCTTTGGTTGCAAAGTTTGTTGTGAAGCTATGCAGACGTTGAATAAATGAAGACGAGGGTCTTGTGAGCCAACTAACTCCAATTGCAAATGTCTGTGGATTTGTAAAATTTAAAGTATTTATATTGTCATTATGGGTCATTTTGATATCGAACTCTATTTTGCATTTTTATAAGCCTTTGTTGATCCCCATTGTCCTGAATAATAGTGTTGTGTTCAATTAAACTTCTCCAAAGTCAGTTTATCAGAAATTTCTATATATTTTGTTGAAAAAAATGTAAACTATCCTTGAAATAATTGGATTTTATCCCTTATAAAAATTTAGAAATAACACCCTACAATTATTAAAAATTTGATAATAACATCTTCCATCCATTTCATCAGTAGATTCTATCTATAATGTGATTTACAGCTGATTTGAGTGCTGTATGTCACTAATTAAATCATCCCCCATATCAAAACACTCTCAGTGAAAAAAGATAAAAAAGGAAAAAAGGTGCAAAGTCATAAATATCCCTTTTAATAAAATTACAAACGCCATTTCCTTCAAAAAAAAAATCTGATCATTTTCCGGGAGTATTCTCTAATCTTAGAACTTAAATGATTTGTGGGCCTGCGAAGAGCTGGGATTATGTTTGCTAAATTTGTTTAGTTAACAATCCTAGCCACCATCATACCCTTAGCCGATGCTGCCCCAAACAAAGCAGGCAATCTCAAACAGCGGCGCTTGGCAATGAAGATTTCTATTTATATTGTATCAAAATGAGCAAAAGATAGCTGTGATTTGCAATTCCAAAATCAAAATGAGAAAACTTTGGGGGAATGTTCTGAGCTTTTTAACAAATAACCCCCTATAAAAGAGATTTTGATGACTTGGATTTTTCTTTTCTTTATTTTTTTCTTGACATGAAAAATGTTTTGATGTGTGGGATCATATAATTAGTGAAATGGGAAATATTGTATGATTTCTAATAAAATAATTATACGTGGCACTTAGATCATGTGCAAGTTACTATTGGAAATTTTAGGCCTCATTAATTTCTAAATAAAATTATTAACATTAATATTATTTAATGCTCAATTAAATGTGACTATTATGTTATGGGTATAATGATATTAGACTCAACATAAATTGATTACATATGAATCTATATATTCTATGATGTATAGGATTTATGATCTTGCTTTGAAGGAGTCCCTTAACTCTAATAACCTCAGAGATCCTAGTTTATCCCATCAAAGTGGAAAAATGGTTTCTTTCAGAAGAGAACAAATATTAGGATATGTTAGAGGAGTATGAGCCCCATCACAAATTTCCTCTTTTTTAATATTTCAAGTGTCATTGCATGATTAAAAGTAATGAAAATTCATTCAAATGTGTTAAAAGGCATATAAAATATTTTTCTACCCAATTTCCTAAAGATTAATTTTTGTTGCTAATTAAGTTATGCCTTGGTATATAATGATCTGGGAAATTTCCTAAAAGAATTAAAATTTTACAACAGTAGTATCAAAGGTTGGTTGATACATGATTGATTTGATTGAAGCAATTTTTGGTAGATTTTGTGTGTTTCTCTCTCGGCTAGTACATGATTTTACAGTTGCATAAGTCTCTTGCCCCTATATGAGCTGAGCTGCCATAGCTTTATTTTACGCAAGTATGTATTTGCATATCTTATGCAGTACGAACTCTCATACAATATTAATGTGAGCATACTGATTAAAGGAAATTGCGTACCTATTGCCAAACTTTTGTTTTGGCCGAAGCACTACACAAGTTGAATATGAGTTCCCCCCTGTCAACACCTGCTTTAAATGTTTGGTGCATATATATAAGTTTTTAGCCTATTGTGTAGTGCATTGTAGTGCATTCTACATGTAACTGGATGCATGTAATATGAATACTTGGGAATGACGTTTTATTGGTGTTTGTTTTATGTGAGGTTTCCCACTTGTTATATATAAATATGTTTGTCAAACTCAATGAACCAATGAACAAATTGCTTAGCGTTTCTGCCTATTACATGTTTTGAAAAGAATCTGATACCATGTTTCTGGGCATATTTTATGTCTCTGCCCTGCAACTTTAAGTTCATCTTATGTATCAGTGCGTCTTTTTGCAACTTGTGATAAGTTTCTCCCCAGAATTCAATTTTTGGATTAAGATCATCTCCCGCAAAACCAGGTGTTTTTTTGTCAAATAGGATCAAACTAAACTAAAATGATTTAATTGAAAGCAAATAATATAAACAACAAGTGTTTATAGTAAATATAAGTGTTTATAGTAAATATACTTAATTAATTTTCCCCGTAATGCATGGTTACGTGTTTTATTGTCCATAACCGAGGGGCCATACCATAGGAATCTGTACACTCAGTTTTAAATTCCCACCGTCTGTCTGTTTCACTATCTTCCATGGTTTTTGAGGTTAAGGCAATGTCTATTGCTTCAACTTAAGATACGATTATAGAATTGTGAATCGATATTGATTCATATATGTATGCAGTATAGATGAGATTGATTTCGGTATCATGGCAGTAGTGGAAACATAAATTGTTAGTAGATTGCTTCTATTATTAAATATATACACACCATTCTATTTAATCAGATATATTGTGAATAATCTGATTTTTTTTTGTCCGTTCAATTTTGGCCAGAAGTTTAGTGTAATTCAGTTTTCAATCAGGCATGTAGAAAAAATTCTTATCAACATCAATATCTGGACGTATGTGGAAGTAACGCAGAGTTTTGTTCTATAAAATTAAGAAAAGTAATTTTGTACGTAGATGGATTATGCATGTTCTCTTGCATTAAGAAAAGTACTATCACTTCATAATGAAATTCTCATTATTGATTATTGTAGGTTGGCCATTAAAGTGCTATAAGTAGTACTATTCTGCATCATTCAAATTTATCTACTTAATAGTTGATACTCAATTTTATATTGCTCAAGAATATTAAGATCTAACTACAAATTTACGGCATTGTTGTAAATTGAACATGATTAATGCTATAACTTTCACTCAACTTTTCTTTTAAATGTTATATCAAATTTTTGTGAATTAAATTTTCTTTATATTGTTAGCATTTAATACAAAAATAGTATTGCAAATAGGGTAAATTTATGAAATAAAAATAATAATAAGTTTTAATGACAATAATTTTTAATAACAATATAATTATGCTGATACTAAAAGTTGTTTAAGTGATGATAATGATTATTACAAATATTATATTTTTAGTAATAACATAAATATGTTAATATAGAAAGATGTTCTTCTGACAATGTTAGTTGTTACAAATATTATGTTTTTAGCAACAATTATGTTGTCACTAGAAAGTTTTTGTGATAATAATAACTATTATTGAAGTGGTTAATAAATAACAACAATATTTTTCTATCAACAAATGTTAACAATATTTTTCTATCAACAAATGTTAACCTTCTTGTGATAAGAAATTTTGTGACTAATATAATTTTGAATGATAACACGATTTATCGTTACAAAAAATGTCATTGGACCTTTCATTTGCATAGGACTTATGAAAATGTAGAGACCTACTCATTTGAATGGCAAATGCACCAATTATTGTTATAGTCATTGCACTAGATCAAAGCTCATAAGCAAGTTAATATTTAAAAAAAAATATATGTCAAATAATATAGTGTATTATGTGCCGTGCACATAAAAACTTCTCGAGCCAACTGTCAAGTGATTTCTCACTCTACCATGGTCTAAAACATTATATAAATTGTTTTAATCTTCAAGATAAAATTAGGAAAAAAAGAAAAGGAGAGAGAGTAAGCAAGTAAGTATGCATTCAAATAATCAAATTTATATTTTATGTCATTTTCAACCTAAGGATCATTTCATTTTTGTTATTTATTAAATGATCGAAGCACAAATCATTTGATTAATTCATTTCATTTAAATACGTTTTATAGAAAAAAAAATAACCCAAACAAACAAAATTATGCATAAATAAATTGTAAAATTAGTTAATTTAATTTTATATATACAATTTGAATTCATATTATACTCATATTGATTTCAAAAACATCAAAATCGTAAAGAATGGAATATTACTATATCCCCCATATAAATGCAATGGGATAATTGGACATGAAAAATGAATTTGTCAATCTCCTATTTTCAATTGCTGGTTGTTGGTTTTTGGTAGGTGAGGGTTGACAATGTAGGATGTTATTTGTGAGTAGTTTGAGATTGATTTACAAAAAGTTCAATTCAATTTTAATTTTAAAGGACCCAAGCTTAAATGAATTGAGCTTGATTAATAAATGAGGCAACCTTGAGCTTCAGATTATTAGGCTTGAACTATTTGTAAGCTTAAATGAATTTTATAATAAAAATATATTTTTTATTTTTATATTATATATATAATATAATATATAAAAAATATCTCAATCAACTCATCTAACCATGACTAGCATAAAATTCATTTCCTATTTTTCACTAGCTTGTCCTGACCTAATTTTGGTACCATTACACGAATGCTAACAATCAAACTAATTTTATAAATATTTTAAAAGTATTTACAAAAGTATTCTAATTGTCCCAAATTTATAATTTTTCCACAAAGCCCAAATTAGTTCTAATTGTAAACTCTTACTAACTATGGGTACATATAACAAAATTTTTGAGGAGACTTTGCTCCTAAACAACTAGTGGAGATAGAGCTGCTTTAATAGACACATTAAAAAAAAAACAATTAAAGAGTGAATAATTGATTTAGTAAGTAAATAATTTATCTAGCAAACACACCCATAATCATACAATTTTTCAATTAAATATTCCAAAGTCCATTCATATTCTATACGTTATACACAGTCACAATTATAATAAAAGATAATATATAATGCTAAGGATAGATAAATAAAAGTAATTAAATCATTTTGTACTTTCCAATCCATCTTATCTATTCACAAATCTAACTTTATTCCTCCAAAGCAACTTTTATCCATTCACAAACAAATTCCTAGAACCATATACTATTTCATAGTTTCATCAAATCATACCCTCCCCATCACATTTATATATCATATCACATCCCCATTGGGATTATCATCATCAATCATACACATCAATTTACTTTCAAGAGTCACTCGAGTACCTTTACAATGTATATAAATTATATTATCATAATATGTTGACTTGCATGTCAAATTCAAAGCATAGGGTGGAATATTTAAGTATGTTACTTGAACATAAGCCTCCAAAGCTAAAAACTAAAGTATATATTCAAATATCTTACATGAATATACTTATCTAGAGAACACTAATCATAGCACATTCAAATGGTCACCGAACCTCAACGAATAAATGGTCACGTTGACCTAACCAACTTACTACACAACACACATTTCAATAATCATAGCACATTCAACACTTACCTTCACTTCCGATTTTAAAATAACCAAAAACCCACTCCAAGAATATGATTATAGGTTCAAGTCATCAAATTTCCATAATAATCATTATATAACTAAATTGTTAAATAATTTTCATAAAAATTAATTATCTAAGTAGATTATCTACTTACAATAGCATGAAGGAGATGATGAGAAATTATGAAAATGGTTGAGTCTTCTTAAATAACATAAAATTAAGTAAACTCTTCCTAATCCCTAGCATTTTCTTTAAGGATCAAAATTCCAACAAACAACAAATCAAACTATGGGATAATGATGAGCTACTTTTATTAGAATGGAGATGAAAATGGTTCCTTGAAATTTCTCAACTCAATCTTGCTGGAAATTGGTGAAATGCAAATGAAGAAATTGGGGGAGGTGATGAAGGGGAAGAAGGTTGGCTATTTTGCTAGTTGAATAATAGGGTTTGGTTGACTAGTTTGGGACTTATAAGGTAAGTTGACTAGTAGTTTAGTAATTTTAGGTAAATCCAACGGTAAAATTGAAAAAGTAACTCAAAATCTTTTCATACACATCTATTTAATTCTAATTTTAGATTACACTAGCTCATACATGATTTTATTTTCATATTTATATCATATAAGCATACATTTTTTCTCGATTGAATTCTTATTCTCAATGCATCTACATCATCTAAATAATTATCAAATCTAAGAAAATTATAATAATTACAATAATGATAAATAAAATATTACACTTTTTTTTTCTAATGGGAGTGGCAAAAAAATTAATTACATTAGTAATTATTGAAGTTGAATAAAGAAGCATGATGCTTTGGTTGGAGTAATTACTTTCTTGCTTTTGTTACCTTTTGCAATGTGTAACCACTGTGTACATTTTTGACTAATTTGATAGTTGTTAAAAAATTTATAAAGATAAATAAAATAAAATAGAAAAATTGTTGTTTAATTTGTTAGTAAAAGATAAGATTTTATATATTCATATTTGAATAAAATAAAAACTATTCACATAGAGTTATATGAACTCATCTAGATTCATATTTATTACAAGCTTGAGTTCAAATTTGAATATTTTGAGTTTGATATGTCAAAAAAGATAATCATTAAATGAGTTTGTGTAAACTTGTGTAAACTAATATTTGAGTTAATATCATGTTGGAATTTGAATTAGTCAAGTTTGATGAGCTCAAATTCAAATTTGAGCTCAAATTCATTTATTCTTTCAGGGTTCAGACTTACCGTGTACAGAAATATTTGACATGATTCCATCCATCCGCATCTCTAAGCATGGGCAGTTAATGTAATCCAAATCGGTTTTATGTCATTGAAAAGTTTGTCCAGGGGATAAAATCCTCCGGGTTGTCCATCTGAATGCAAAATTAAGATAAATGACACTCAAGGACAAGATGAATTCATAATATTTGGATTTTATGTCAGAACTTTGGTTCTGAGAAGTTAATGGTCCATTTTCACTTCACTTCATCAACAGCATCAGCTATATTAGCATTGGTTTTGAACATAAATTATAGCATTTATTTTACTTAGAAGTTGAATATTATGTTCAGATTCAGAATTTTTTAGTTGATATTCAGGATTTAAAGTATGGGTGTCAGATTCAGGATTTAAAGTCCATCTCCTTTTTATCCCCCTATTTTCAGTCCGTAATTTCGTTAGTCTAGGGTTAGCTCTTTTTGAGAGAAAACCTTTCTTTAATCACATAGAATTAAGCATGCTACATATCATCCAGAACTGAAAACCCTAGAGTTGAAAAAACATATACAGTACCTTCGCCCAACAATACTATTTTACTTAAAGGCAATGACAATTCCTCCAAATCTACTTCTAAGCAAACAAATTCCACCATACACAAACCAGAGGTCCAATCAAGTTCGCAAGAAATGAAACCCTGACCCTTGGATGGCAACAAAAGAAATCCTAACCCTAACCCACAGACAAATCATAACTCGATTTAATGGCAACAAACTACAAACAACGAAGAAATAGAAAAACTTGCGGCGGCCAAACAGAGATTGGAATTAAACAGTGTTTTATGATGAGGTTCCGAAACAGAGTCGGAAAACTAGTCCTCAAAGATCCATGAGAAACGGATTGGATCACTAGGTTCGCAAGAATTACATATTTCTTAAATTGGGGGTTTGAATCCTAAAATTTAACTCCTGAATTTTAATGAATCGGTCCAATAGGTATTTTCTTTTTCTTTCAAAAATATTTTAAAGCTTTCTAAAAATAATTAATGATATATTAATATAACTTAACAATTTAAAATTAAATAAATTATAATAAAAAATTAGTCAACCTTAAAATAATTAATTTAGGGATAAAATCACTAATTTAAACATAATTTTTTGTGGTTAGATTGGATTGGATTAGAAGTTAAAAAATTAGATTTATGGGTGGATATTATAGAGATGGCAAAATTTTGAAGTAGATGCTTGCCTATGGATTTTACCTCGACAGGGTGTGGATATGATAGGAAAATTTGTTCCATATAGGACATCTTTTTAATCCAAAGTAGATTCAAGACATTGGGATAGTAGTAGTGTAATTTATATCATGGAACTCCACATATTTAATATTATAATTTTATTCATATAAATGATACGTATATATATTATATATGTAAATTTTTAGTAATTTAACTATTTAAAACACTTTTTAATAATTTTATTTTTTAATTTAACTATTATATAAAAATTGAGAAAAATAAAATTAAAAAAAGATGGATTATTATTACAATTTATTAACTAAATTATATGTTGCGTTGCTTGTATTTGAGTTTTAAATATATAAAATTTTAAATTTTTATTATATTTTTCTAGTTTTATTCCCAATTTTGCAGATTTTCCTACAGGGCATTGGTACCCCTACTTGCTCCAGCTTGTGGGGCATGACAAATGGCAGGTAAGGTGGGGAATTTGAGGTAGATCAACCCTTGAGAATATTACATTGGTTGAATGAAAGGTATTATAGTAGATTAATTTAGTTTGAGTGAAATATACATAAAAAGAAGGGGTAAAAGGGAAAATTCAGTCATGAATTGTCGGATTAGTACGTATGGGCTCTAGACCTAATAAATTAGACTAAGGTTTTAAAAATCGAGTAGTATGGTAACTATAAAAAGTCATTAGATTGATATTCTTCAATTATATCCATTGAAAAATTGAATACTTGTAATTGAATGATTTTAATTTAATATTCAATGAGCTTGCTACATCCTCCCAAATTTTAAACTTGAAATGTATCGTAACAAGCATGCACCACCTTAATTTTATTAATTCTAACTTACTTTTTTTAATAGACACAACGGTTAGTCTATTATTTTAAAACGGTGATAATTATTATATCCTTTAAATTTCATAATTAGTATTATTAACAAATTATTTTTATCTTTTCACTTACAATGATAAAATAAATAAAAATTATAAAAGTGGTTATTGTAATCAAGGACTGTTTGTACTTAATGCTTCTGATTTTAATAAGAATGCATCATCTTCTGCTTACTTGGTTGAATCTTTTAATATGTGGCATGCTAGATTAGGACATATTAGTATATCTTATCTTAAGAAAATGCAAAATCTTAGTTTAATTTCTAGCATAAGTGCTTCACATTTAAATAAATGTGAAATTTGTGTAGAATCTAAACTAACTAAAAAATCTCACTTTTCTGTACAAAGAGAAACCAAATTACTTAATTTAATTCATACGAATTTAGGTGATTTAAAATAGACTATGACTAGAGGAGGAAAAAATATTATATAACCTCTTATTGATAATTTTTTGAGATACACCAAAGTGTATTTACTCAGGAATAGACATGAAGCTTTTAATATGTTCATTTTATATAAGGCTGAAGTAGAAAATCAATTAAACAAAAGAATTAAAAGAGTTAGATCAGATAGAGGAGGGGAATATACCTTATTTAATGATTTTTGTGAAAAAAAAGGAATAATTCATGAAATAACCCCACCATATTCTCCTGAATCTAATGGAGTAGCAGAAAGATAAAATAGAACATTAAAAGAAATGATGAATGCCATGTTAATTAGCTCATCTGCTTCAAATAATCTTTGGGGAGAAGCTTTACTATTAGCTTGTTACCTTCAAAATAGAATTTATCATAAGAAAACTAGAAAGACACTATATGAATTATGGAAAGATTATGCTTCAAATTTAAATTAATTAAAATTGTGAGGTTGTCTTGCAAAAGTTATGTTGCCTGACCCTAAAAAAAGGAAAATTGGTTCTAAAACTTCTGATTGTATATTTCTTGGTTATGCTGAGCATAGTGCTACTTATAGATTTCTTGTTTTGCAAAGTGATGTACTTGATCATAATACTATAGTAGAAACAAAGGATGTTGAATTCTTTGAACATATTTTTCCTTTAAAAATTAAAAATATTTCTCAAACAACAGAAAATGCTTCTTCCTCATTTGAACAAAATCATGTTGAAAACTTATTAAAGGGCTTAAGGAGAAGTAAAAGACAAAGAAAAGAAGTATCCTTTGGAAATGATTTTTATACTTACATGGTACAAGATGAGCCATCAACTTATTTTGAAGCAATCACATCACCTGATGCACCATTTTGGAAAGAAGCAATTAAATCTGAGATAGATTCTATCATTAAAAATAATACTTGGATCTTAGATAATTTACCTCCAAGAATAAAACCTATTGATTGTAAATGGATTTTCAAAAGGAAATACAATCCTAATGGGACTATTGATAAATATAAAGCAAGGATAGTGGCTAAAGGATTTACACAAAAATAAAATGTTGATTATTTTGATACATTTTCACTTATTGCTAGAATTTCTTCCATTCGAGTCTTGATTGCTTTAGCCTCTATTTACAAACTTTATATTCATCAAAGGGATGTTAAAACTACATTTTTAAATGGTGATTTAGAAGAAGAAATTTATATGGTGCAACCAGAAGGTTATAATATTCCTGATCAATAAAATAAAGTTTGCAAGCTTATTAAGTCTTTATATGGCTTGAAACAAGCTCCTAAACAATGGAATGAGAAATTTGACAAAGTTTTGATAAAAGATGGGTTTTCAATTATTGAAGTTGATAGATGTGTCTATACAAAAGTTGTGAATAATGAATGTGTTACTATTTGATACAAAAGCTTATTAAGTCTAATGAATGTTGTGCTTGAAACAAAACAATTTCTTGCTTCTGAATTTGATATGAAAGACATGGGTGAGGCGAGTGTAATTTTGGGTGTTAAGATTATAAGGAAAGGTGATAGCATATTGCTATCATAAGAACATTATATTGAAATTTTTCTTAAAAAGTTTAATTATTTTGATGATAAACCTGTAAGTACTTCTTATGATGCTAACACTCAATTAATCAAAAACAAAAGTGAACCAATAGCTCAATTTGAATATACACATATTATTGGAAGTCTGTTGCATTTAATGAACTTCACCCGACCTGGTATAGCATACGATGTGTGCAGATTGAGCAGATACACACACTATCCTAACAATGATCATTGGTCTGCATTAGTTAGACTAATGAGATACTTGAAAAGTACCATGGACTATGGTATCTTGTATAGTGGATTTCTCACTGTACTTGAAGGGTACAATGATGCTAACTGGGTATCAGATTCAAATGAGACAAAATCCACTAGCAGGTATATATTTATTCTTGGTGGTGGTGCAGTAACTTGGAAGTCAGCCAAACAAACTATTATAGTTAGATCCACTATAGAATCAAAGTTTATAGCTCTAGAGTTGGCTGGCAATGAGGTTAAGTGGTTGAAAAACTTCTTAGCAAATATTCCTTTATGGGTAAAACCTACACCATCAGTATCTATATATTATGATTGCCAAGCGGCAATGGCCATTGCAAAGAACAAAGCTTTCAATGGGAAAAGTAGACATATTTGATTAAGACATAATGTGGTTAAGTAATTGCTGAAAGATGATATTATATCAATCAATTTTGTGACGTCAGAAGTAAATTTGGTGGATCCCCTTACTAAACCCTTGGGTAGAAAATTAATTTCTAAAAGATCGAGGGGAATGGGACTTAAGCCAGTTCGAAATTAACAGTAATGGTAACCTAACTTTTGTGATTGGAGATCCCCTGAAGAAGGTTCATATGGGTAATAACAAGTCACTACTAGTTCTGCTAGCACTTAACTCTAGTCCATTTCTATGATGTGAGAAAAAGTACTAGTATGCATTCACTAAGAGGATGAGCACAAAATTCTTAATCATTTCGTAGTCCTTATAGGGTGGTGTATTAAATGCATATGCACTTGATGAAATCACTTATATGAGTGTGGAGTGGGGCCGCTCCTATGAGATTGTGGCAAAATCTCTAAAGCACTCATGAAAACCAAGCACACACATGGCCGATTAAAGTGCAAATAGCATAGACAACAAGAAATTGTGAGGGTATAAATTGATTAGTAAGACCTCTAACATACAATAAGAGTTGTTGGTTCATAGAAGTAATAAGCTTCACTGATAGCTCTGTGTGTTAAGTTTTATTAGTCTAGGTCTGGTTCATAGTCCAAAAGACACCAGATTCCAAAACATTTACATTCATACTCGCAACCCAAATGTTCCTTCTTTTCTTTTTACCTTTGAAATATGTGGGGGATTGTTGAAAGTAGAACTAAAAAGAAGAGTATTTCAAAAGGATCAAGTCCCACATTGCTCAAACTAAGAGAGTTTTGAATGTATATATATATCAAGATAAGGTATTGGGTTAGTAAAGGAGTTAAGGAAAGAGGTGGGCTCACGCACACGAGAACCGGCTAAATTGAACACAACCTAGTTGCAAATCATTGATTTCCCCCCTATGCGTGAAATAATACGTAGTTAGGGATTGTTTTTATATAAATTTTATTAAATGGAAAAAGGTAATCTAGAAAGGTTGAAAATTTAATTTTGAATTTTAAATTATTTCTATTTGAGATTTTATAATAGTCATATCAATACAACTAATATCATTAATATAATTTATTTGAAAGAAATTACTATTATTATCCATGCAGGCAAAATAATTCTCAAAGACAATGTTACTGATGCGGTTCAAATTTTAAAATAAAACAAAGCTTGCCAATTATTCCACCAACACATACAAGATTGGAGAGTTTTTCCAGAAACTCAAAAAGTCAAATTGGTTGAGTTAGTGAAGGTAAGAATAAGTCCTTAATGCTGTGGTGCTTCTGTATAAACATGAACTAAAAATATTGAAAGTTAATCTCACTAGTGAACGAAATAATATAGAATATTAAGGGCTTTGTAGATTTCAGTATAATATAGACAAGAGAACGAAATAATATTCTAACGTTTTAGTGTAACACTTGGTGTCTTTGTAGTGGTGCTTAGTTAGGGATAAAATTGTTCATTAAGGGGATGAAGTTGCATAGTTGGCTGCTGCATAGAATATTAGGATACCACCGACGTAATGAGCCCTGTGTTAAATTTTCACCATTGTCTTAAGTTCTCTTCAACCACCAATCAATCGACTATTTCAGAAGGTATTAGAAACCAATCGCGTCCACTTATTTACATATGTGTGCAATCCGTATATCTAATGAAGATTTTCCCGTGCTTGATCACCTCTAACAATTCCTCCTAATGAAAATTTCTTTGATGTGTACCATACCGATTCATTTATAAAATAACAATTATTAGAAAATTTAAAAAGTTAATGGATCAATGATTTATTTTTTATTTGATTTTTTTAAAACGTCTCATTCTATAGATGACTTAAATATGATAGAATATGCGATGTAAAATTAAGTGGTACAAATAAATTGAATCGAATATCTATACATTTAAATTTGAATTTATAAAGAATAAATGAATTCAAATTCAAACTGAATATAATTAAATTTGAATAATTTAAATTTGAATGAGTTAACACAAATTTATTAAAATAATATATTGGTAGGTCTCAATTTCTAATTAAACTTAAAAATTTTCAATTTCAATTCAAATTTGTATAATCTTTCAAATAGTTTATTATTTCACCTAAATTTGGGTATATAAAATTTTATTTTTGATAAATAAATTAGATATTATATATTTTATCTCATTTTACTTTTCAATATAAATTTTTCTATAATTATCAAATCTATTAAAAATATCAACACAATTATCACATGATATCAATAATTATATTTACCAAAGAGTAACATATACTATAATGTTGATTACTTTAATAAAAATATCTTACTTCTCCATGCAATCTTACCAATTATTAGAATTATTAAAAACATATTTTTATTTATATAGTATAAAATAAAAAAATACATATATATAAAAGACTTTGAATATTTTTTTATCTTAAAAAGTGTCGGTTTACAGTACTATTTTTTTAGTTTAAAGACCAAAAGTTAATCTAACTAGTGCCATTTATAAACATGAACTAATCAGGAGTTTAAAATATCATAACATATCAAGGGCTTCAAACAGAACCTGTCATTAGTTATCTTAAAAGATACAAAGACTTGTTCCTCAAAAATAAGTTATTGGAGAAAAGAAGTACAAGAGATAATGAGATGAGTGTATAAGAAAGAAGCAAAGGAAACGCAGCCAAGATCTGAGAAATAAGATAGGTCACCAAATGCTCTGCATGTCTCTTCTAGAGATTCCTCCACAGGCAGACAAACAAGTAAATAATTATTAGAGGTAGGCACTTTGGAATTATCCCACGTGGACTGTGATGTTATATACTTCTAAAATTCCTATGCTCAGGTCAAAACTTTATTAGAAGTGATGTTTACACAGAAAGAAAATATACTTTTATGATGTAGCTTCGGATTTATGAATTATTTCTACAGTGTTGTTGAAATTTTAGTGCTATTATTTCATATGTTTAAGTGAAATGAAGTGTTACATTAATGGTATAGCTGTCTTGAATTTTTTCATGACAAATGCTAATTCTAACAGTTATGCTTAAGTTTCAATGAATATATCTCGTTTATATTATTGATTATTTATATTTTTAAACCATGTAAGAGTATTATTGTAATGTAATGTTTGCAGAAGAAATTTTCCTTTCCACAATGTGATGAAGTGTTTATCAAAAAATCCATTACAAAGAAATGGAGAGATTACAAATTTGATTTGAAGATTGAATATACCACAAAGTATAGGAACAAGAATGATTTAATGAAAAATAAACCTCAATGTATACTAGCTGATTAGTGGATTGATCTTGTGATTCATTGGCAATCTGAAAAGGCAAAGGTATAAATTATTTAAGTCATATATCTATGATTTTCTATTTCTTTTTCATTTAGGTGTTATTCTCTTATCACAGAAAAGGAGTATCACAAATAGAAATAATCATGCAAAGCCAAAAGATGCCTTATACATTAGGATCTAAGAGCTCTGCATGTATAATGGCATAAACGGTATGAAAATATTCAATTAAAAATTAGTACCTTTCTTTAATTCTATAAATTTAGAGTAAAAATAATATAACCCTTGCCATTATTTTGCATTTTCTATAATAGTATTCATTAATGTTTTAGGCAAAAGATGGGGTAGAGCTATCAAGAGCATTAGTATATTGTAAAACTCATACACAACACAAAGATGGTAGGCCACAAGATGAAGAATTAACAAAAGTAGTTGTAAGCATGTTTTAAGTTTAATTTCAATTTAGTTTAGATTGTGAATAACTTATATTTTCTTTTACTTGTGTGGTTTTATTGATTTCCTTTTTCTATAGGCATTGATGAAAGAAAAGTTACACAATGTTAAAAATTCAAATGAACAACATTCTGAAAGTGTTGCTTAGGAAGGAGATGTATATTTTCAAGTTTTTAGAGCTAAAAGAAGCAGCCATGTGCAAGGGCTGGGACTTGGTCTAACTCATAGATCACTTTGGGGTAAAAAAATTTTCTTGGAAAGTACAGAAATAGATGATTTATCTCATGATACAATCCAAAAATAAAGATTTGAAGGAGAAGCATGCAGAAGAAATGAAAAAGATAATGGAATGTCAAGAACAATTGCTTGGTCAAGTAGCATTTATGAAATCAGTCATGAATAAGTTTCATCCAGCAGAATTAAGTCTTCAAGTTCTCACAAAAGCTCAAATGGACAGGTATATTATTTAATATTTAATCCTTTATATTTTTAAAATTTGATCAGTATTGATGCTATTTTTAATATTCAAAACATACTATTATAGGCTCTTGATGTCAATAGTGGTCATAGAGGTGTAGGACTACCGCAAGTGTTAGGATTCCTAGTCATTCTTCCCAATAACAATCCAACTATTGAACATGGTAACTTACTTGAATTCTATGTCTCTTCTATTTTATATTTCTTTTTATATATCTATTGCTTTAGAAGTTAAACCTGCTTGAAATTTTCTATCCTTTGTGTGTATATGGTTGATTTGCTAGCTTACAAACTTAAAGGATTTTCCGATAAGTTGAATATAGTTCTAACTCGTTAATTGGTCCCAGGCGGCATACCTTGATCAACAGGCTATATAAAACAAGATGGTCAGACTAGTACGTCAATCGTAAGTTAGGTTTCCAAAAGAACCAAAAACACAAGCTCCCTAGGTTGTTATTATGTGTTAATGAATGCATATGATATGACAAAGTTATTACAAATCTAAGAAATGTTGACAATAATATGGTAGTTCACCATAACACCACTATTTGATATACAAGCCAATTTGCATAATAGTCATTTTCACTACTTGCGTTTTTTATATTAGCCGTTTTCACTATTTTGTTTGTAAGTTCAATTTATTGACCAATGTTTGGTTGTATGTTATGTGTGTGCTTATTTTGTAAATCTCTAGCTTTTTCCGTATTAGAAAATTTTCACTAACACTTTGCTTCTTGAATGTTTATTAATCAAATTTTGGATCTACTGCACCATTGAACTTCATCAATCTCATTTCCAACTGTATTGATAGTATTGATCAATTCATAGGGATATTATTGGCACATTAAATATAATTTTTTGCAGATAATCATTTTGATGTATTATGAATAAATCTAATATTATAAGATATAGTGCCTGGCTCTCTTGGATGCTCTTTCCTTCTGTCATAATTAGAAAAATCGGGTTCATGCTGTAAGAGATTGACATGTTATTAGTTGTTTACATATTATAAATTCTTTGTTTGATTTTCTTCTAATTTTCTAGTTTAGAAAACTAGAGGGAATAAGATGATTGGAATTGTTACTGCCCAAAATTTTCTGGTTATAGTATGTTTTAAGTATCAACTTCAGCGTATTATTACTGTAGGTGCATCTTTCTCGGAATTTATATGACATATATGTTCTAAGATATTTTGAACCATGCCGTGTAAATATTAAAAAAAATTTAGATGCATGTCTTCTTTTTACGTAATAAGATTTAAATTTATGAATTACATTAGAAGTTGGTATTTTAGCAAATGTAAATATCAAGTATTATTCTGAATCAGCCAAAGAAGGCTGCCTTGCTTTGGGAAAGCCAAGCGGCGCGAAAGCATTTGTCGCGACGTATGTGGCTGCAGAAGCTTTAGCGAACGGCAGCGACATCTATTGTCGCAAAGAAGACACAGCCAGCGATTATCTTCTGTTTATATATTTACTTTGCTAGCATTTCATGTCTTCTGTTTGTTTACTTATCTCTTATATATGCTACATACCATCTGGTGCCTTATTCTTTCTGTCAAAACCATGCTCTCATTATATTGGTCTTAGTTACAGTGGTTGTACGTATTTCATGTCTTTAATTATTATCATTAGTTATTTTTTATTATTAGGTTATAATAAATATCATTTTGGTACTTATTTCATTTAAAAATTTTAGTTTTCTTATTTTGTTAGCATCATTATATATTCCATTTTTTACGTGTCTTATATTCCTTTTTGTTATAATTATTTTTTAAGTGCTTGTTTAGATTTTAACCCTAAATAGAGAGTAATATTTATCAATAGAGAGAAAGCCTTCATTTATATATATATATATCAAACAGTAAATGTATGGAAAAAAGTACCATATTGTATTTTTTTGTACATTTCTCACCCTTCAATTGTAAAAATTAAAAATTAAATTATAAATATAGAATAATATTAAATTTTCAAAGGATAATATCAAGTAACTGTCTTAATATATATATGCTAAGTTCCTAACTTGTTATGATTGTTTATCTATTGAGTATTTTCTGAGATTAAAGTGTTTATGTATAATTTTCTAACTACTTTCAATTTAATTTTTTAGGTTATACTCTATAATCTCCACAAGTAATCAAGATAAGATGATTGGGCAATAGTTAAAGATTTGCTAGTATGAAGGTGGATGGATATTGGTGGATGAACTAATAGAGTGATTTTCTATTTACTCATATGTGAAGGTGTTAAAACTAAACCTATAGTAAACTTGTTTATTTGAGAAATTAATGAAATTTTAGATAATTTTATGATATTCAAATATCTTTTAGTAGTGACTTCTTTGTATTAAAATTTAATTTGAATTCCATATATCAATAATGACAAATTGTTTAAAAGGTATAATAATATAAATTAATTGCAAAATTACAATGAGTTGGAGTTTTATTGACAATTGCCAACTACTAGTATATTAGGGGCAACAATATTTGCCACTAAAAAAGTTATTAAAATCCTTTAGTGGTAATTATTGTGGTAATTAGTGGGATAACATTTGTCACTAAAGAGCGAGTGAACTTGCTTGCTATATTTAAATTAGAGGCAATAATATTTGCTGCTAAATAAATGCTACTATTGCTAAAAATATTTAGTGGCAATTATTTGAGATAAATGGCAGCCTAACATTTGCCACTAAGGATTGGTTGGACCAATCATGACACTAGCACAATAGAGGCAATAACATTTGCCGTTAAATAATTATCACTATTATTGAAAATTTTTAGTGGCAATTATTTGAGGTAAATAGAAGCATAACATTTGCCATTATAGATTGAGTGGTCCAGTCATGACATCAGTGCATTAGTGGCGATAACATTTGCCGCTAATTATTTGTGCTATTATGAAAAAATTTTAGCTGCAATTATTGCAACTTTTATTGGCATTTACCTTAATTGCTGCTATAGCCTTTGCCGACATAAATTTCAATGGCAAATTATTAATTGCTAGTAAAAGAATTAGCAGCAATTCTTATTGCCACTTAAAGTCTTTTACAGCTAGTGTTTCATTTCACTTCGTCAATATCATTAGCTATATAAGCATAGGTTTTGAACATAAATTATAGCATTTATTTTACTTAGAAGTTTATGTTCAGATTCGGAATTTTTTTAGTCGATATTCTGGATTTAAAGTAAGCATATCAGATTCAGAATTTAAATTATTTTTCCTTTTTTTTTTATTTTCAATCCAGATTTTTGTAAGTCTAGGGTCTGCACGTTTTGATAGGAAAGCTTTCCTTGATTGCATAGTATTAAAGATGCTACCTATCATTCGGAACTGGGAACCTAAAGTTGAAAATACATGTACAGTTAAAACCTCTGCGCCAACAATACTATTTTACTTAAGGCCAATGACAATTCCTCCAAATCTACTGCTAGGTAAACAAATTCCACCACACACATACCAGAAATCCAGCCAAATTTGTAGCAAATGAAACCCTAACCCTTCGATGGCAACAACTAGGGATTTAAATTGTGATTGTCGTCGCATTACAATGTAAATGAATGCAGGAAAATACAGTCATAACGATATAAAATTATGAAAAATTGCGGATATGGTCCAGTCCACAACTGTAATATGCAGACTATTTTTTAAATCTTAGTCAACAACAAAAACCCTAACCCTAACCCGCAGATAAACAATAACTCTATTTAATGGCAACAAACTAAAAACAATGAAAAAATAGAAAAACTTGCAGCGGCGACTGTAATTAAACAATGTTTTATGATGAAGTTCCAAAGTAAGGGATCAGAAAATTAGTCTTCAGAGACCCATGAGAAACGGATTGGATCACTAGGTTCGTAGGAGTTACATATTTCTCAAATTGGGAGTTTGAATCCTAAAATTTATACCTTCTAAATTTAATGGATCGGTCCAACAAGGACTTTTCTTTTTTCTCTTAAAAAACATTTTAAACCTTTTTTAAAATAATTAATAACATATTAATAGAATTTAAAAATTTTAAATTAAATAAATTATAATAAAAATTATTTAATATTAAAATTATTAATTTAGGGACAAAATCAGTAATTAAACATAATTTTTTTAGGTTAGATTGGACTGGATTAGAAGTTTAAAAATTAGATTTTGAAGTGGATATTACAGGGATAGAAAAATTTTGGGACAAATGCTTGCCTTTCAAATTTTGCTTAGATAGGGTGTAGATATAGAAAAAACATTTACTCTATAGGACATATTTTTAATTTGAACCAAATTCGGAACATAGGGACAATATTAGTGTAATTTGTGTTATGGAGCTCCACATATTTAATATTACAATTTTATTCATATAAATGATACATGTATATATTATATATGTGTAAATTTTTAGTAATTTAACTATTTAAAATGATTTTTAGTAATTTTATTTTTTTAATTTAACTGTGATATGGAAACTAAGAAAAAAAGAAAATTAATTAAAAAAAGGGATTATCGTTACCCAAATTGTTGCAATTTTTTTATTAAATTATGTGTTTTTTAAAACTTATGTGGTGAGACTATATTAAATGCTATGTATTGTTTGTATTTGAATTTTAATTATATAAAATTTAAAACTTTATTAGATTTTTCAAATTTTTTCCAATTTTACAAATTCTTCTTGCAAGGCATTGATGTCCTAACTTGCCTCGTTCTGTGGAGAAGGATAGATGACAAGGTAGTATAGGGTAGGGTAATTTGAAATAGATCAACCTTGAGAATATTACAATGGTTAAATGAAAGTTATTATAGTAGATTAATTTAGATTGAGATATATATATATATATATATATATAAGGGGAAAAAAGGTAAATTCATTCATGAATTTTTGCATTAATATATATGGACTCTAGATGTAATAAATTTGACTAGGGTTTTAAAATTCAAGGTATTATGGTAACTATAAAAATTGTTAGATTGATTTTCTTTGATTATATTTATTGAAAATTCTACATTTGCAATTGAATGATCTTAATTTAATAATTTATGGCCTTGCCCCATAATTTCAAATTCTACAATCTAAATTATATCATAACAAGCATGCACCACCTTAATTTTGTTAATCCTAACACACTTTTCTTAGTAGACATAACAATTAATCTATCATTTATAAATGTAACAGTTATTATATCTCTTAAATTTCATAATTAGTATTATTAATCTTTTAGTTATTTACTTTTTCTATAATTATTAGTTGCTCTTATTCATTTACAATGATAACTCACTTAATTTTATTAATCCTAACTCACTTTTTTAGTAGACACAATAATTAGTCTATCATTTATAAATATGATGATTATTATATCCTTTAAATTTCATAATTAGTATTATTAACTTCATATTTTTACTTTTACTATAATTATTAGTCCATCTTATTCACTTACAATGAAAAATAAATAAAAATATTAGAGTAAATTTTAAATCTTACCTTAAAAATGCCAAATATATGCTTGCTTTAGATTTTATTCTTTTTTATCATTTATTTTAGTGTTACAAGAACGACTAATAGTGATATTTGAGAGATATAATTGTAATGGCCTTAATATTAATATATAGCTTAGATATGCTATAGTATAGTGCATGGGTTGATAAATTTGTTATGAACTTGGGATTATCTTGATTAACATTAAATCATTAACATTTCATAGCCTTATTAAAAAAACTTAACACATTTTTCTTATATCTAACTTGTATTGCTAATAAGCTATGTCTTCTAGAATTTTTGAAAAATTTTCTTCTAGCTTGTATCACTGATGAGCTATGTAGTTGATAAGTTTTCAATAATTTTTCTAAGTCTGAGGTACTTCATCAGGGTGTTATATAAAATATATATTATTTGAAAAAGAAAATTCCCAATAATAGTTGACTTGATATTTCTTAAAACGTGATTTTAATAAATTTCTAGACATCTTTATAGGGTTTTTTTAATGAAATGAAATTTTAAAAAACTATTGAAATTTATAATTTTGAACAAGAATCCAAAATCTAGATTTTGATTCTTTGAAGTTTTCTTCTTTTTTTTTTGGCACATTTCATTTGAATTTGAATAGGGGCATTTTCTTTTTTACATTTATATCTTAAATAAATAGAGAGTAAAATATAAATTAAAGATAAATGAGGACATTTGTCTTATGTAAATGGAGTGTAAAATATAAACTAAAGATAAATATGGACATTTACATGGAAATAAGGTGCCAAATTAGTCTAGACCCAAAGTAGCCTAAATTGAGAACTTGCTATCTTGTTGCCCAAACATCCCCTCACCTATTTACTATTTCAATGTTTTCAAGTTGAAACAAAGCAAATTATGGACTTCACTTGTACAACCTAAGCCTTCCTTCCCTCTTCTCGATTTTCCAACTTTGTACACCTAAAATCCATCAAATATCTTCAATTTTATACAATTTCTTCTACTTTTCTACTATTTCTTGTTGAAATGTAAGAGATTTTGGCATTTTCATGGTATGAAGTTTTGAATATGGTTAGGCAACAAAACCTCTAGATGATCCACTCTAAAATCTTCAATTCCTTGCTCCGATAAGATAATCTCAAGGTTCATTCTCTTAATTAGGATTTAGATTAACTTAGTTTAGGTTATGGGTAGTCAATAATCAAATTATTGTTATGTTAAGGCTTAAATTTTGATTGGGGGGTTTTTAATATAAGGATAAATATTAGAGGTTTAATATACATATGAGTTAATTGATGATTTAAATGTCATTTGGTGCTTGTAAAAAATCCGAAAGTCTTACCTATGAGCTCCAATCATTAGCAAAAGGCTATGAAGTCAAACCTAAGAAAAATGACTATTATTGTGAGTAGATAATATGTATTCTATCATGTTTTTCTTTTTTTTTATCTTTTAAACTATTTCTATGTTTCCAAATCAATGGTCTCATTAATTATTAATTTATATTAATTTATTTGCATTTTACTTCCTTCTATATGGTATAGCTCTAGGTGCTCTTGGAGCATGCATTTTGAAAAATTTCTTTTAATCTATAGTTATGAGAAATGTGGTTAAAATGATGGTATGATAATCCAAATGGTTTATATGCATTGTTCTATTAAAAATAAGATGTTTATGGAACATGCTTGTTTGAATATATTGAAAGGCCAACATTGTGCAAAATGATGAAATGATTTTGAATCAATGAATACGAAAGAACTGATATCTTTGGAAATGAAATATGTAATGGTATGTTGGTTGCAACCTTAGAAACCTTAGTAAATTGTTTATGGATGGTTCATAGATGGAATATGAAATGCTATGTTGGTTGTAAAATAAAATATGTTTTAACCATAATTAAGTTATTTGAAATTGTTTACCAAAAGATTTTCTTTTGTAAAACTATTTTTCATGATTATTATTTCTATTGTTTGATAAAATTGTTTAACAAACTTGTTTTAGGAGGAGATTAGTTGAAAAATTGTATCTTGCAATAGTGATGATGTCATCCTTGGCGCACCTTGGTTTGAAACCCATTTAGTAAGGATGTTACTAACCTCATGTGTTGACCAACATATGTGGTTTGGAACTTAGTAACATGAGGGGTTACAAAGAAATGAAAATGGATTTGATTGAGCTAATAGCTCCATACGTCACATTTTGAGATGTGGTAGGTTGTTTAGTCTATCTTATAAGCCATATACTTAATAAATTGGGAACCTCTTATTTTATAATTGTTTTAATATCAATTTGAAATGCTATGTTTTCAATTCATGTTATTGTTGAACTTTCATATTCCTTTATATTGTTATGAAATAAACACTTGTATATCTTTTATATTGTCTAGCTGAAAACTCCTTAGTTTATTTTTCATTATTAATTGATTACCCTGATTTTCCTATCACAACTTGCTCTTATTAGACTTAATTTAATTGTAAATTTTAGGTTTTCCATGAAAAAATCATGGTTTAACTTGTCTCATTTTTGTTGAGGTACATGTTACCTACTCCTTGAGTTAATGACTCACCTAAGTATTTTTTATAATTTTCAAACAAAAGTGAAGTTATAGGTTTATCATCCTTAAAACCATAGATAGAAGAGTGTTATATAGGGGTGAGCTACACACATTGTTCTCATAGGCAAGGAGTTAAAGTTGTTATTTGTATTGACTATATGTTTTAAACTCTTAAAGGTGCTCTAAACCCACAAGTAGGATTTTGCTTCTAGTATGTCATAGTTGATTATAAGCAGGTAAAATGATTATATTTATAACTATAAGAATCAATGCTATGTTTAAATTATGACTAAATGATGAAAGCCCAAGATGAGGCTGATGAATATGCTAATGATGTGCACAATACATTGATTATAAAAGATGCATAAGTCTAGATTAGGCTACTTAGTGTATAAATAGATATGTGAAAACTTGATTAAATGTGAATAAAAATTACCAAGTTATTGGTGACTAAGTTTAGTAAAGGATTTCATGGCTTAAATCATACAGGTGTCCTTTAAGGTCATGCATGGGTTACGACCTTTAGTTTTAGGATATGAGAATAATAGTCATCCCATCTATAAATGAGAGATTAATTATTATATTTATTTATTTATTTTATACACTCAAGTATTATTTGCAATCTCCAATTCATTTGCCTTAAGCAGATGTAGCAAAATTTTCATTTATTTATATACCAATGAAGGATTAATATATTGTATCAATACCTTGCTGTAAGAAAAAAAATATGGAATGCATAGTTATGGAAATGGAGGAAAATTACTTCCTTTTTTAAAAAGAAGTTATTTTTTGCCAAACTTCCTGCATTTGACATTGATGGTATATGTCATTTTTTCACCATCTTATTAATTTATAACTATATTTTTATAAAAATATTTTCCATCGAATTCGTTTATTTTTCAAAAGATATTTTCTATAGAAAAATCCTATATACTTTTATATGGATGAAGGAGTAGCATATTATTTCCATATCTTATTACTAAAGAAAAATGATAGCTAAAGTTATGATAATAAAGGAAAACAATATCCTTTTTGAAAAGGAAAGATTTATATTTCACAAAATTCTTTACATTTAACATGGAATATGTAGAATATTTTGCATCATTTTAACAATTTATGATTATATTTTTACAAAAAATATTTTTTAACAAAATAAACTAAACTTTAGGCTCCGTTTGTTTTATTAGAAAATATTTTTTGTAGGAAAATATCATATATATATATATATATATTAATGAAGGGATGATATACTATATATATATATATATATATATATATATATATATATATATATATTAATAAAGAGATAATATACTATTCACATTGATGATTAAAAAAAATAATACTTAAAAATGTAGGAAAGTAAATTCTTTTTTAGATTAGGAAAAGTTATTTTCTTTCAATTCTTCGTATTTAATATTAAATAAGGAAAATATTTTTTCTTAATTTTAATATTTTTATAACTATATTTTATAGAAAATGATTTCAAATAAAACAAATGAAACCTTAGTTTGTCAGTGGTTTCCGCTTTTCGCCTTGGAGAGGCTTCTTCTGTTGTCGGTGGTTCTTTCTAATGTACGTTCGCTTTCATGTCAGGTCACCGATAATAGGGTTTTCGTTGCAAGCAATGATTATGAGCAAAACGCGTTATTCAAAGCTGGTTTTTGGATTCAATTGTTAATCAAAGGTTTTACACTTAATCTTAGTTTTTTAAAAAAGCAATGGGCCGAGAAGGGTATATTCAACACGGTTTTAATACACAAGAACGGAAGAAGATTTTCAATAATTAAGTTGGCATATAGCTGGTTGTCACCTGACGTGATATATTAACAAATCTAATACTTTGCTGTAGGGAAAAATCACATTTTATTTACACGTAATTTCGCAACTTTCATTTAATCTACCTATATTTTAAAGTTTTAAAATTCATCTTTGTATACTTTTCATAGTTAACATTTTGTCAAAATAAATTTTTTTGAATTTAATTTTAACAAAAATTAACAGGTAAATTATTGATATAGACCAAAAAATAGTAATCTTATCTTTTTGTTATAATAATTTTTTTTGCTCCCATTCATTTACCTTAAATTAAAAAAATGCAATATATAACATGGGTAAAATAAATTAAAATTTTTTATGTTTTTAAATTATAAAATTTGTATATTCTATTACTTATAAGTTTGTAAAGAAAATAATAGTAATACATAATTTGTAGATTTAAAATAATAAGACTAGGGTAATATATTTTTTTAGTTTCTACAAAAAAAAGTTTGATATAAATTTCTATAAATATGAAATAAATTATATTTTATTCACCTGCAATTTCAACAGAATTTACTTAACTCACATCTTATAAAATATTTGGTTAAAAATTAGATTTTAATGGAATATGGTGGAGCACTTTGCACTTTCAATATTGTGATTATAACATCACTCACAATCCATAATTTGAAATCATATTTATCAATAATGATATAAATTTGTTTTCTTTTGACTTAATTACAATAATCCATTTAATATTTAAATTGTTTATATTTGATCTTCTTAAAATATATATATATATTATATTTTAATTCTTTTAATATACAAATTGAAACAAAATAGATCTAAATTTATAAACTTCATTCAATGGAAAATCCTAATTAGCATACATAATTTTGAAGGGATTACAAGGTAAAAATTATTGGAAGAAAAAATTAGTGAAATTTGCCTTATCACCCCAGAAAACTACAAGCTACATTTCAACCAAAAAAACAAAAAATTACAAAATACATGACGTCTTTAGAACATAGAAAAAAATCCAAATTGGAATATTAGTATCACGTACATAATTCACTAATTAATTTCCTTCTTAATTATTGTCAATAAGTAATTTTACTAGAATTCTATGTGCTAGTTATGATTTTGAATCTTTGACATAAATTATTAATGTGAACCTAACATGATACTATAGACAATTAAGTTTAGCCTATTTTGTTTCCGCCTCATACATTATAACCAATAAAAAGGGCTATTTATTAAGGTATAAAATCCTATATGAAAAATAAGCAATCTTGTGAAGATGTTTTGGATGACAAATTAAGTTATGTCAAGTGTGCATGATGATAAAGGTCAACCAATTAAAATAAGCCTATGTATTAATAATGTTGTTTAACGAATAAAAAACTGCCATGTGTCACAATACATCATCCCAACTAATAAAAAATTGTCTTTTTAACAAATTTAAAGATGATAAATACTAAAAATTAAGATATTTATCTCTAAGCACCCTCTAGCAGCTCCATAAATAGAGGGCTTATTTATGTCATTTACAATAACTAGCCGTCAAACAAAGAGACATGAAACCCTTTCAAAGCTTTGCCAATAAAGATCAAAGCATTCGAAGTCTTCAACTTCTATCAAGAACATCCATTCTAAGGTGAAGGCTTCAACAACATTCAAGTTCTCAAAAAAAGCATGACACCTCTGTAAAGATTTAATCTTTAATTGGAGATCAAGCTTCCCCAAACCCTTTGTCAAAATTAAGTACTCAACTTTCAAATTGGGATCAAGCTTCTTCAAGCTTTTATTCAAAGTTAAAATTTAACTGTTCAATTTGAGATCAAGCTTTTCCAAATCTGTTGAAGAGAAAAATCAAAGGATTATTTTATACTCTTTTTTAAGAATTATAAATTAGATATTGTACTTGCATCAACAAGATTAATAAAATTATTTGTTCTATACAAATTTTTTTATTGAGAAATTTTGTATGTACAGATACTACTCAGAGATTAGGAGATCAAAGTTGAATATTAAATTTATCCAACAAAAATATTGTATATTAAATTTAAAAAATTAAGATGCGCGCAGTTTAAGAATAAACATTATAATTAAGTCTTTTTTTATTAATTTTTCTCTCTTATCTGTACAATTTTGTGTAGCTCATTATAAATATCAAGAGAGTGAGTGAAATAGTAATGTTATTTCTTTCTCATTCTCATTCACGTGACAATAGATGGAGATGAATTAGAGCAAGTATAATAATTAATCTTTAATTAATTTATAAGTGTGGTAATTATTATATTTTTCAAATTTTAAATACTAGAATTATTAGTCTCTTAATTTTATTATTAATATTAATATTATTATTCATCTCTCTATTTATTTATAATGTTAAAATAGGTAAAAAAAATATTGAAATAGAATATTAAATTTTATTTTAATAATATTAAATACATACTTATTGTTTGTATATTATTTGTTTTCACCATTCATTTTTATATTACAATTGAGAGAAGAGATAAATAATTATAATAAAATAAAAAACAAATAATTTAATTATGGATTTTCAAAAATATAATATAATAAGACTAAATATTCTATTCTATTTTGCCGACAAAGATTCGTAAGTAATGACTTAAGATTTACATAATCAGTCAATGTCCTAGTTCACATTGGTTAGATAATAGGGTCAGCCGCGTAATAAACAAATAGCCAATAAATTATATACATCTTGTTTAATTATCAAACGAAACTTGCAGGTAACTCTCTAGTAAACTAAAATAAATATCTGACAATTGTGATTTGACTCGAGTAATATATATCATAGATCAATATTTACTAAAATTTACGGAAAAATACTTACGTGGGATGCCTACCACGTCATTCTTACCGCTACGATGCTACTATTTGTGAATCTATTTTATTTAATAAATAATAAATCAATAATAATTTATTATTAATTATGATGAGAGAAAAAATTGAGATAACTCATAATTGATCATTAGATAAAATGGATACATGTATTATTAGTTAATAGTATTTAAGTTGTAATGCTTAAGGATAACATGGAGGCACGTATTTCTCAAATTTATATTAATTGAGAATTAGAATGTTTAATTAATTATTTTCCTCTGCTTGCCGAAAAGAAGAAATGTTATATGCATTAAAAATAAATTTAAAATGAAATTCTAAATGCAAATTAATTATATGATCGCGGAATAAATTTATAAAAATCAATTTAATGGATATAAAAAAATTAGAATTTAATTTCAGAACTTATTTTTAGTGTTATATATATATATTGAAAAGAAAGAGCAGGGCCATATATGAGAGTCAGACAAAACAACTCCGCGTTAGGTGCACGAAAAGAAGTGGGGAAAGGGAGAAAAGAGATAGACTTGGTTTGTTCAACCAAACTCATACTTAAATATTCAGATTCAGATGAGATAAAGTAAGCTAATGGGAATGATGGTACAGGAATGGGAAAGCAGTTTTCAGCGAAAACAATGGGAACGATTATATATATACATATATAGACACGCACATGGCTTCAGTTATTGGACAAAAACATTGAGACGTTGCACTTGCAGTTAGATACGTTTCTTCAGGTGGAAGCCCGCCCTTTCTTTACTTTTTCAATGTCCAAGATAGCTCCAAGCCTGTTGATCCCTGCGTTGATAAGCATCTGTTTATATGCTGGAGATGGAAACATGAAGTGCGTAGAGACCGACAAGCAAGCTCTTCTGAAGCTAAAGAATGGCTTCGTTGATGAATTTAACAGTCTCTCATCTTGGAATGATGAAGTTGATTGCTGCAATTGGGACGGAATTTCATGCAACAATTTAACTGGTCATGTCACCGAGTTGGACCTTCCATCGAGTGATTTAGGAGGTGAGATTGACTCTTCATTATGCGAACTCCAACATCTGACTCTCTTAAGTTTTGCTTTTAATCGATTTAAAGCACAGAAAATCCCCAAGTGTATTGGTTCACTTTCTCAGCTGAAAGAGCTCAAACTTGTTGATTCAAACCTTGTTGGCATCATTCCTCCTGAATTGGGAAATCTGTCCAATTTGCAAACTCTTGTCCTTCAGCAAAATTACAATTTGGTTGTAAATGATCTTGAGTGGATTTCCCATCTCTCTTCTTTGAGAAACCTTGACTTGTCATATGTTAATTTAAGTCGAGTTTTTGATTGGCCGTCAACAATAAGCAAACTTTCTTCTCTTTCAGAGCTTTATTTTAGAGCTTGTGGACTTTCTCATGTCAATTATCGTTCATCTGTCCCTATGAATACTTCTACTTCTCTGAGAGTCCTCAATCTTGCATCCAACAGCTTAAATTCTTCAATTATGGCATGGGTGCTTAATAGCAGCAAAGTCATCGCACATCTTGATCTCTCCTTTAATTCCTTGGAAGATCTCCTACCAAATGAGTTTGAAACTTTGACTTCTCTTCAATATCTTGACTTTTCATTTAATGAACTTAAGGGTGGGCTACCAAAATCCTTCATTAATTTGTGTCAATTGAAAGAATTATATCTTTACTCAAACAAATTGTCGGACAAGCTTAGTGACTCGACAAGCATTTGTGCCATGTCCCCAGTAGCATAGAAGTTCTAGATTTAAGTGATAACCCATTCAGCTGGGGTGCATTTCCTAACCTTACAGGATTTTCTTCCTTGAACAGATTACGCCTAATTAATACTGGTCTTTGCGGTTTACTTCCACATTCACTAGAACTACCCCGTCTTTCTGAACTGCTTTTAAGTGGCAACAATTTGAGTGGGTCATTGCCTGAGTTTACTGAACTAGCACCATTAGAATACTTATATCTTGATGGCAATCAATTGAATGGAACTATCCCTCACAGCATAGGACAACTTTCTAATCTCACTAATTTGGTTATCAGCTCAAACAAGATGAGTGGGGTTATAAATGAAGCACACCTCTCAAATCTATCCAATTTACAATATTTGGATTTGTCCCAAAATCAGTTTTCTTTTGATCTGGGTTCAAATTGGGTCCCACCTTTCCTTCTCGGAGGATTACTTATATCCTCATGCAACTTGGGTCCTACCTTTCCCATGTGGCTTAAAAATTTAGGGTCACTTGACGTTCTTGACATTTCTAGTGCCGGAATTTCAAATTCAGTTGCTACATGGTTTTGGGACCTATCTCCTTGTTTGGAATTGATGAATATCTCCCGAAACAACATTCCTGGGTCTTTCCCAAAATCATTCCAAAGCAATAAAACCAGATGCCTCAGTTCAAGCCTTACTTGGGATTTGAGCTTCAACAACTTCTCTGGGCCATTGTCACAATTTCCCAAGAGCTTGAATTTTTTGGACCTCTCAAATAATAAGATTTCAAACTTTGTATCTTCCTTTTGTGACACACCAAATTGAAGATTACAATATTTGGATTTGTCCAATAACTTGCTATCGGGAAGACTTCCTGATTGTTTAGGACATTTACCAGATTTAAAAATTCTGAATTTGGCTAAAAATAAGTTGTCAGGGAGAATACCAAAGGCAATAGGTACTTTACATGAAATTGAGTCCATCCATCTAAATGGCAACAATTTCTCGGGTGAAATTCCAGCTTTGAAGCAATGTCGTGTCCTTAAGTCTATTGATTTTGGAGAGAACAATTTGCAAGGAGAAGTACCATCTTGGATTGGGTATAACCTCACTAATTTGATTGTTTTGCGCTTGAAGGCAAATAGATTCCAAGGAAGTATTCCTATGAGCCTATGTCATTTATTTGATCTTCAAATACTCGATCTCTCACTTAACAATATTAGAGGAAAAATACCATATTGTCTCCATGGCATTACTGCTATGTCAAACATTAATTCTTCTAGGGAAACCACCGTTTCTTATTCAATGACTGGACCTGGACTACTTAGTGGACATGTATGGGAAAAGGCAACTTTGGAATGGAAAGGAGAAGAAATGGAGTACCAGAAAAATCTTGGACTCATGACAACCATTGATCTTTCTTGCAATCATTTGGAAGGAGAGATTCCTCGTACCATAACCAAACTATTGGCATTGGCTTCCTTAAATCTTTCAAAAAATAATCTTACAGGGTTCATTCCAAACAGTATCGGTAACATGAGGATGTTGGAATCACTTGATTTATCAGGAAACAATCTCTCTGGCGTAATCCCAGCAACTTTTTCAAACTTGAGTTTCCTGAGTTACTTGAATCTATCATTCAATAATCTATCAGAACAGATTCCGGTCACCACTCAACTTCAGACCTTTGATGCTTCATCATACATAGGAAATCAAGGGCTTTGTGGACCACCACTTGAAGAAAAATGTCCGGGAGATGGAAGCTCTCCTATATCTCCTTTTGTAAATGACAATGAACGAGAAGATAAGTTCATAACCTTTGGGTTTTATGTGAGCATCGCTCTTGGATTCATTACTGCTTTTTGGGCAGTGTGCGGAACTTTAGTTCTCAAAAGTCCATGGAGAAAGGCCTACTTTCAATTTGCCAACAACATCTGGGATTGGATATTTGTGCGAGTTGTTCTATTCATGGCAAGAATGAAAAGCATATTCCAGAGTTAATAGGTATTGTATTGATATTTTTCTTCTTTTCATTTTATATAATATGGACATGCTACATTGTTGGTCTTGCACCATGCATTGTAGATGCTACATCCTTTTTACTCGAGCAAGTCATAAACTTGTAATTGAAAATGTTTTTCCAGAAAACTAAATTTAATATTGCGCCCATTTTTATGAATATATACAAGGGTTTCAAACATAAATTACAGTGTCTCTTCTTGGATTTTTTTTTTCTTGATACTTGGTGATTATAGTACACTTAAGTAATATGATTTACTGTATATTCGAATAATCATATTTATTTTGTGTGAGATTTACAACTTTTTGAAATCGAAGAGAAAGATCTTCTTTTCGTAAGATAACAAAATTTTGAAATTAATAACTTTTGCTCTGTTTTTTATGGAAAGGTTAAACGGCATATTTACTCCTTTGATACATCTTCAGAAATCCTCAGTTTCCATGTCCATTGAATAGTTGTTGACTAATTTTTTTTCTAAGAGTTAAATTCCAGTAATTAAAGGTATATTGTCCAGATTAATTAATAACTGATGAACTTATATTTCAATATGTGTACGTAGGTGCGACACCGGTTGCAAGTCATTTGTGAAACTGAAGAGGTTGAATAAATGAAGCGAAGACTTTAATTTTGTGTGCCAATTGACTCTTTAGACAAGTGTTTGTGGATCAGTGAAATTTGAGTACCTGTAATTTTATCATCACTATCTGTTCTATAGTTATTGAACTATATTTTGCTTTTCTATGTGCTTTTGTTGATTCAACCTTGTGCCAAATAATAGTGTCTGTCATTTATTATCTTCTGTTAATGTCAGTTCATCTGATTTAAATATTGATTTAGAAACCTAGGGCTCCCTATATAAATTTGTTCAAGTTGCATGTATTTGTTTTAAAAAAAGCATGATTATTTCATCAATCGGAGAAATAAATTGAAATACACGCGCACGCGTGCAACCACACATGTGTATATATATATATGTATACAATCTAGTATTTAACTTGGGACTCAAGTCTGACCTCTAAAAATGACCGGATGAAAGAATTGTTTGTAATTATTTTAGGTATATAGAAATAAATTGAAACACACACACACACATATGCAATCTAGTATTTAACTTGGGACTTGAGTCTAACCTCTAAAAATGATTTCATGAAAGAATTGTTTGTGATTATTTTGGGTATATAGATGGTAAGGATGCCTTGAATGCATAAGAAAGATGTTATTAGTTTATATGTTTTTGGGCTAGTTAGTAGGCCGAGTATGGATGGGGAAGTACTCCCTAGTCCCTACTCAAGTAACCAAGAAGACTAATGCAAGATTAAAACAGATAATTACAAAGAAATTAAGACACCCAAAGCCCAATCCAGATTAATACAATTTTCAGCAGCATTGCAAGTTCCACACTTTCTTTGAAGTAGTATATTAGCTTATGTTTGATCAGGAGTTGCGATTAGTCAGTTAATGGTGAAGCAATGCAACCATTCTTGCTACGTGGAGCAATCAATGTGGTTTAAGCTTTGTCCTCCATATTACATTGTCATGGGATGCTGCCGTGTGGGAAGAGAGCTTTGAAAATTCCTGGTATTAATTAATTTACCACCATAAAAGGAGCACAAATTGGAGCTATATACTCACATATATCCTTTATTTTCACAAGTTTTTATGATATCATTATATAACTCCAACACAAGGTAATATAGCAGCAGGAAAACGGAGTAATTAGTATTATTCAAATTCTAGACACCCTGCTTATTAAGGCTTCGTTTCAAGTAATAAATAAACTAACTTATAACTTATTAACATAATCAATAAGTTATAAACTAGTCTTTAAAGGTATTTCTCGTACTAACTTATAAGTTATGATTTAATAAAATATCTAGAGTACAAGATACCTATAGTAGTTTATAACTTATAAACTACCATTTTTTTAAATTCTTTCCAAATCTATCCTTATTCTTTTTATTAATTAACAATCCATACCTTTTATAATATAAATTTAAGTAATTTTTAAAAATATATAATTAATTATATTTTAAGTAATTATAATTTTATAATAAATAATAAAATAAAAATTATATAAATAAATATATAAGTTTATAAAATATAATTAATTAAATATAAGAAATTATGCTTTTATTTTAAAAATTTTAATTATATTAATATAATTTAATTTTTAGATAAATATAAATTATTTTAATTATATATGTATTTCTATTAATATATCATTTTATGTCATTTTATAATTTTAATTAATTTAATAGCTAATTTTACAAAAATACTTTAGTTAGTTTATCAATTATCAGTTATTAGTTATCAATTAATTTATTAATTACCAAATAACTTATCAGTTATTTATGAAAACAAAACTTAAGCTGTTGATCTTGGTCTCAACCTTTAAATTAGAGAAGCAGCATGCCTGGCTCTGGTTTGCGCGAATCAATGGGTCAGCCTAAGTTATATGTATATTTTATTTTTTATATTTAATTTATATATAAATTTTTAGTTTTCAATCCATATGAAATCATATTTTTCTCTCTCACTTTAATTTATGTTAGATTATGTTATAAACTATTTTTAAATTATTTTTTTATTTTATGAATATTTTACTACTTATATTATATATGTATAATATTTTTGTAAGGTTATATATAAATTCTAAATATTTTATAATTTATTTATAAATAAATATGTGATATTTTAAAGTAGTTTTGGGATTTTTATTAGTTTAAAATTTAAAATGTTGTAAAATAAAAAAAAACTTACAAACTAGCTCATTTATCTACAAACTTTTTTAAACAATTTTAAGACCTCTAATATAGAAACTCAGAAAACATACAAGCCGAGCGGGGCCTAGCATCGGTTTCAAAACTTTACTTCCCTGATGGTGGGCTGATAATAAGGGTTTAAGTGGTATCTAAGATATAATTTTCAAAAAATTAATTTTTTATATTTTAAAAGAAAATTTATTTTTATTATTATATCTCTATGTATTATTAAATTGATGACATTTTTTTTACAGATGAAACAAATAGAAATTTATTATTAGTATAAACGTCTTTCACTGTCAATTAATAAAAATATAACACATAATTAAAAAATATATATTTTTTACTAACAGTAATAATATTTTAATAATTTTTATTAATATGATAATAAATGGATGAGTGACAGTGTGCAACAAATTTACATTCACGGTGAATTATTCCTATTATTCTCTTGAACTTGTAGGTCATTAAATTATGAAATGATACTATCCTATCCCCCACACTATTTTCCTTTTGTTTTAGTTAGCTTCCATAACCATATGGAAAAGCTGGAGCCTACAGGAACATGGTAAATGAATCATCATAAAAGAAGAAAAGAATCCAAGTCTATGTATGACATTGCATAGAGGCACAAGCATTCAACCAGAACCAGGCAAGCCACACTTGCTAACAAATTCCATATATCACAAATCATGTAATCAGCCAAACCCAACTTTCGATAAATGGGTCCCATCATAGCATTCTACTATTCATTACCGGCCCAGCATCAAAAGCCCTAGCCGGTTGGATTGGATCCCATTCGCAGAACCCTCTAGTGAATCGCTTTTATTGATGTGATAAATTAATAAACCTAATACTACTCAAGTCTATATTTTGCATAGAAACTATATTTAACTTTCTAACGAATTACCTCACGAGTCTGAGTGATTTTCCTTTGGGACTGGGATATTCAATTTGTTAAACACTTTGTAAAATTTAAACTCAAATAATTTATTCGTTAGTATAATTTTTCAATTACAAAATTTATTATGAGAATAAAATAACAAATTAAAATAAATAATTATAGGAATGAAAAGCTTAATCTAATCAAAATTAAAATAATAAAGATGTGGAGTGATAACTAAATCCACCTTAAAGGGATGCCTTGGCACAATTTAAATTGCATAACATAGTGACCCAACATATGTGATAGGCTGCAATTTACCCATACCATTTAGTTGATGCACGTAACTGAGAATAACATAAATCTCTTCTGGGTATTACGTTTTAACTTAAGTAGTTATAAGTCATACATCAACATTTATTAAAATCAAAATCTATATTAATTCATAAATAAGATAACCTCTATGTTGAACAAAAAGAAAGAGTAAGATCCTAAATCAGAGCATTGGGTGTTTATGTCGTAAGCCAGCAGTTGTAATAGTTCAATAGGCAAATGTACTTGATTTGAGAAGAGACTTGGTAAAAAAATCAGGCATGTTATAGTGGACTTGTGGCTAAAATTTGGAATCAATCCAGCTTGTATATTATTTTTCTTGATTTTCTCAAGTTTGTGGTTATTTTAATAATTTTGGCATAATTCAAGGATTCAGAAAAGTTCAAAGTATGTATTTGTGATTCTCACATTTTTTATCTTCATGTTAGTTAGTTTTTATATGAATCAAACACCCAAAACTTTGAGAACAAGACTTATGATAACTCAAATAAAAGTATATCTACTTTTAGTGAGAGGGTTTTTACTCAAAATACTCTTTAATGATATAGAGTGTTAGAAAAGCCAATAGGGTACCTATACGTTGGGCTAGGGACTTAAGTATGTTGGCTTATGGTCATTCCTTACAAACTCAAGGATTAGTATGTATGGTCATTCCCTACCTATACATTGAATAGAGTGTCCTTATCCTTATGCGATTATCCTTTTTTATGCCTATTATGCCAGAGGCTTCATGTATGAGGCAACTTTAAGGATTAGTATGTATGGATGCTTCGGTAACATTCGATTATAGCTTGCAAACATGTTATGCATGGGATTGCATGCTAGGACCGAGAGCAAAACAATTGCAGTAGAATATTAATTGATCCCATCTAAGAATCCATGCGAAACAATTAGTTTAGGACAAAGGTTTTGTCATTACCTTCTATAAACAATTCAAAACTTATTCACTGATCACTTTTTCAATTTACTCTCGGTTAAAACTCTAATATATTCACACAAACTAGCAAATTACTAATGAATGTCCTATAGCCACTATTTGGAATTCTCTTCCTTTACCTTGTAGTGCTAGTTACGCCTTTTAGAGTTATAGTCAAGGAAAGCTACTAAGTTTTTCTATGTATTAGGATGCATGAATTATTAATTTTTAATACCCAACATGCCTATTTAAATAGGTGCATAAAAAATTCTAACTAATTAGGTTTTGTTCCATATATAATTATGAGCTTATAATTGAGCTTTATAATTATAACATGAAACTCCCATATAATAGGCCCAAACAATTTGGTCTATCAATTTCAAATTTGTCAGGTTGTAAGTGTGCAACCCTATAGAATTTCATTACATTAACAATAATTATAAATCATATTAATGATTATAAACAATAAGTAATGTCTAGTAACACATCATTATTACCTAAGTAATGAGAAAGTCAATGATTTGAATAAACTTATATATGTGATCATCATCTATGACATTTTATCCTAGATATTTACATTGAGCATAAGACATGGACCATGTCATTCCTCTGTAACCCAATTTAAAGATTTCTTAATTCTTAAGTAAGCTAACTAAAGTAAATATTATTAACATCCCATATCAATCCATTTAAGCATGGTCGTGCATTTTTTTTCAACATTAATTAAAGGGCCCACAAATGTTACTCCTATTATATAAATGGGACAAATTCCATCTTGCTCACACAAATCCTTCTGTATGATATGTGACACATCTAATAACTATCATTGCATTCACTTAACCATAAGTGACCTAGAGTAATATCAAAATGTGAAACTCATATGTAAGGGACCTTGGCGATCTTAAGTTAAAGGACCATATTGATGATGATCACTAAGAATCACCCATAACACTTATATAATGATCTATATAGTGTTGATTATGCATTTATTCAAGGGATGCAAACCACTATCTAAAAGGATAAGTGAATTGACGGCTAATCTAATAGGAGAAACTCGGTCTTGCAAAAAGGCTTGACCATTTCCTAAAGGATTGATAAAGTTAATGGACAAAGATTTTAGTCATATATAAATGTGTGGCCATAGTTAAAGGGCTTAAACGAATTGCTTTAGAGAGATAATTTGTATTTCTCAGAGGACCATAGTTAGCAAACTAAGTAAAGATTAGGAGGAATCAATGCTATGTACACAATCTATAAGTTGGATAGAGAGTGTGCAATCTTCCTACATGATTCTTCAATATAATGGGCTAGATTATATTATTACTTTGCGAGTGGCAATGGCAATAGACTAGCACTACATAGTTGTATTGTTAAAAGACTTTGTGACAATCACCATAAGTTCACATTTCCTCATACATAGCAAAGTAGAGCTTAAGCTGAAGTAAAGAATGCTTTATGCTTAACCTTCTTTAAGATGTTGAAATGGCAGAGCAATTAAAGGATGTACTTAAAGAAGTTATTAGAGAATGCACTAGAGTTAGGATTGTGGGAGCCTACACATTATTGAATGCCACTCAAGATAGGAAGGGTTGTAAGGACTACATTACTAGAGAACATCAACTTCAAGAGTGGATTATGATAGCTAATGAGATATTGATGGGTATTGATTTAGAAAAGATTGGAGGATCCAATCAAGTATAAAAGTGGCATTGTGAAATGTTATGAATTAACTGAAAGCATTGCAAGTAGTCTTGTAAGCAAAGTTATGGGGCCTATATGTAAAACAAATGTAAGTCTAAGCTCTTGCATTGATAGAATAGGACATTAAGTGCAAGACACTTGTTAGTAGGTAGTTTAAAGTGTTAAGTATTATTCATGAGCTATAGTGCTGGCACACATTTTTACCGTAAAGATAACATCCATAAAAGCTACAGAGGCAATAAGCACATAGTTGTAAATGCAGCTATCCATCTAATGAGTTATAGATGTAACAAATTCAAGAGAGCTAGTAGGTAAATGGCACTAGAAGATGTTGAAACACTATTAAAAGAAACTATAAAGGTAACCCTTTGAGAAATTTATAAAGCATGCATTTGGCTAAAAGAATATCAATGTTATAGAGATAACAACCTAACTTTAAGATAAGGAAACATTCATAACACCTAAAATGACAAGCATAAGTGATCAAAGTAGTAATTTTAAGGAATAAGCTAAAGATCAACATGAAATTTCAAGAAAGTAAGTATATGCTTAATGGAGTTATATTAGATTGAGGTATCTATAAAGGCATTGACATTAGATGAGAATATTACAAACTAGTAGTTATGATAGTCCAATAGGCAACCATGTTCAGTTTGAGATGAGGCTTGATAGAAAAATCAAGCATGTTATAGTGGACTTATGACTTAAATTTAGGATCAATTTAGCTCATGTACTATTTTTTTCAATTTTCGTAAGTTTAAAGAATGGAGTGTTGGAAGGCCAGTAAGGCACTTAAACACCAAGCTAGGGACTTGAGTGTGTTAACTTGTGGTAGGGATTTAAATTATGCTTGCAATAATACTTGTGATTACAACATCATTACGATATAAAAAAATATGAGAAAATGCGATCATAACAACCTAAAATCATGAAAAGTCATGGATGTGGTCTCGTCCCTAATTGCAATATTGTATGCAATATTATAGTCGCAAACTATTTTTTAAATCTTAGGCTTATGGCCATCCCATACACACTCAAAACTACAAAATAAGGCACAAAGTAAGTGAATAGAATATTTATGTCCCTATTCAATTGTCCTTTTTTTATCCATGTTGTTCTTGGAGGCTTCATGCATAGTTTTGGGGATTAGTATGCATAAGTATTTTAGTGACATTTAATTGTGACTTGTGGAAATGTTGTACATGAAATTTTATTGTGTAGGTAATAAATATTTGATGTCCTGCTATTTTTACTAAGCATGCCATAAGTGGGTTTTAATGGGAAGGTTGGCATGCTCATTAAGAGTAGGAAATATGCATTTTATGATTTCAACTAAAAAGTTATAACCAGTGACAGTTGGGCACATGAAAAGTAATGGAGAATAGGTACAATTTTTGGTAGCCTTACCTAATGATTATAAAATACGTAATTACATCAAGATAATTGTTGAATATAAATATTTGATATACATTACAATGTAAAATTATAGATTAGTTACAATAATATCATATATATATATATATATATATATATTAATTACATATTCTAATTAAAACATGTTGAATTTGATGCAATTTTAATTGTTATTGATCAATAATTTTTTTATCATAAGTTATCTTTTAATTATTTTCCAATTAAAACTGTTGAATATGGTTTCTTTCCCTCTCACTTATTACCAATTAAGTGTATCAAAGTTACTATCTGAAGCTTAGAACCTTTAATTCAAGTGATACCTAATCTTTCTTTAAGGTTTTGTACCTTTTATTGTATCCAAAATTTGATTCCTAATTCTTTCTTTTATATGTATGTATCTAGTAATTTTATCACTTTTCTATTTATAAGAGTAAAAAAAAAAAGTTATTACCTAGAGTATAACTATATTGGATTCAATGCAGCTATATATTGAACCCTAACTATAATTACAACCACATTATACTAATGTTAAATTCTACAATCAAATTCTTATGGTGAAATTTTATTTCAACTTATAATTTATTTATTAATATGAAAATAATTTTGAAATTTATTTTTGTATAGGTAATAATAGAGACAAAAATATAAAAAAGTTATTATATCTCATTCTAAAGTTGATGAAATAATCATTTAATGGGAAAATTAGCAATCACATTTTATAATACAACTAAAATAATTACATTATCTTACTATTAATTCTCCTACTCATCCTCATTGTTGCATGCAATTACATCTAATTGAACAGGGTCTAATAACGAAATTGAAAAATAAATTAAAATTTCTAGATTTAAATTTTTTTGCCAATATAAAATTAATATCCTATTACATCTAATTACATATGCAATAAACTGCAATTTATTCATAAAATTAAGAATGATGCATGTACTTGAAAATATATTATACATATATATAAGATTATGTTTTAAATTTCATAGAAAAGAGTCATGCATCATTATTTGTTAAAATCTATAGGAATTCAAATATAGGAAAAACTAATTTGTCCTTATGTTCAACAAAAAAGAGTGAGAGCATTAGAGGTGGAATTATATCATGGCTTAAGGATCAAAGGCCTCTAAGCCCCAAATTTTTTTCATAAATTTATGTAAGTATTTTATATTTTATCTCTCTTTAAATTTTGATGACACTTTCTAATGAAAACTTAGATCAATTTTTTTCTTGAATTAATAAAGAGTTTATTATTATTTATTTATATTATGCTTTACTTTTTATGTTTATTTTTATTTTAAAAAATTATCATATTAAATTATAAGTAATTTTTAAAATAGTTACTAACTTATAAGAATGATTTCAAAATAACATTTAATTGTAATACATCATTGACAATACAAAAATTGTAATTAAGAGTCTTGTTATATATAGACCTTAAATTGAATATATATATATATATATATATATATATATATATATATATATATATATATATATAATACTATCATCTTTATACATTATATATACACATTGAATAATGTTCATTCTCATTTTCTTAAAATATATGTATTTCTATTTACAATTTCATAGGAAATACTCCAAATTTTTATTGAAATATTCATAATAATTTATCTTTCTTACATTTTATTATTTACATAATTTTTTACAATAAATTATAGCAATAATTATCTTTATGATATAAAAAAAATCATTGACTCATTGTAAACCCATAATATCTACTTTACCATTATTTTATCCATCGAATCATTTAAATTGATTTTATGTAACATATAATAATTTTTTACTCAAAATATTTAACTTATTAATAAAAAATTAAAAAATATTTAAAAAATATTTTGATTAATTTTTTTAATTTTTTATAATATTTCTAGTATCATTTCATATGTGTAAAATCTTGCCTTTAAATAAAGATTTCTAATCTCATTACCCTAGTGGAAATATGTACGTAAGGGTGCAAACAAATCAAGTTGAAATAAATATTTACATGCTCAACTTTGAACTCATTAAAAATACATGTACTCAAACTCAAGCCAAACATCATTAAGCCTAAATAATTCAAACTCAAGTTTGAGTTTGACTTAAGCATAAGTTTAAATAAATTTACACAAGTTTATTCAAGTAATATGTTGTTAAGCCTCAATTTTTAATCAAACTTGAAATATTTAAATTTTAGTTTGAGCTTATATAATCTTATTTGAATACTTTGTTATTTCACCTAAATTTTAACATTCAAAACCTTATTTTTAATAAATAAATCAGACATTATATTCTTTTATCTCATTTTACTTGTCAATATAATTTTTTTTTTGCAACAACAAGTTTCCAACCAAACTTCTTTCCTCCAACTAGGAAACATAACATGTTTGGCCTATATTACTCAACCTAACTTGAGATATACTAGATCTTAATGGACATAAGCTCTAAAAAGAATTCCTTTTATACAAGACCTAACAGTTCAATCGAATGTAAACCTAATTCTTTATTAGAATATTGCTAGAACTTGCTAAAAACTTCTAAAACACACAATTAGAAGCTTTCACGGCCTATATATAAAGGTCATGATCATTCGATTAGGGTAGACTACGAACCCTAACCTTACTAGTTGTAATATTAAATTATCACTTGACACTATCTGTAGCCCTTATGACATATTCCTACAATAAGCATGTCCAAATTAGATCAAACTTCCATGCTTTTAGGTAGGAAAGGAGAAAAATGCATTCTTTCATGGATGTTTTAGGAGGCAACACACAGATTGAATAACTTGCAACTGAAACTTCTCATATGGAAGTTGAATTCAAATGTGATGCTTTAGTAAAAAGGGCAAAAAAGTTACAAGAGGAAATTGAAAACCTCTATAGAATATACCATTCATCCTATATATGCAATAATCACATTATCCGATCATCCTTAACCTAATTTCCTTATGCATCCATAATCTATGGCCACTTACATATATCATTAACACCGCTAATTCTACCTCATATTAGATTTGCATTTGATCCCTAAACCATTACATGTGCCTATACTCAGTCGCTATAGCCACACTTAATATGATCTAACTAACTTGAAAAATCTCCATCAAAACCAATAAGATGCTACTGATCAACTACATCCCCTTAAGAGATCATAGAAGCACTATTACCTTAAGCTTTCAAATTACCCAAATGCCTTGACCCTTATGATAGATTAATGGATCCTTAAGGACATTTGGAAGATTTGTATGCAACCATGTTACTTTCTAGTGTACCAAAAATATTTGATCAAACCTAAAATTGAAAATATTTAAAGTTTGATAAAAAAAATTAAACATGAGCTTATTCAAGTAACATGCCTCAATTTCTAACCAAATTTAAAATATTTGAATTCTAGTTTGAGTTTATATAATCTTACTCAAATGGTTTACTATTTCATTTGAATTTTAGCATTTAAAACCTTATTTTTTTATAAATAAATCAAATGTAATATTATTTTTTATCTCATTTTACTTATCAATATACATTTTTTGTGATAATAAATATTTGACTAAACCTATTTCATTTGACTAAGTAACACAATAAGTCTAGTCCATATTGCTTCGACCTCACCTTGAAATATATTAGGCCTTAATGACCTAATAAGGATGGCGATGGGGCAAGATAAGACAAGATTAGCTTTCTTTTGCCCTATATTTCATTATCTGGGATGAAAATATTGTCTTGCCTTATACCTTACATTTAAAGACAAAACTCACCCCTATCCTCACGCCTCGTGGGGTAACAAAACTTTATGAGGACTTGCAAGGAAAAAGATAATAAATAAAAAGAAATTTGAAAAGATAAACATATTGGTTGCAAAAAAAAAAACCAATCTTAAAAATTAAGGATTACGAGGCTATATGTAATTACTAACTAATTTTAAACATTAGCAAATACAATAGAAAGTGAAAAAAATCTAGATTTAAATATTAAAAATCATATATAATCAAGAAATTATTATAATATAGGTCTAAAGTCATATATAATTGATTTAAATAATTTGAAACTTAAAAAAATAAGTTGACACATAGATAACAAGATATTATTATTTTTCTACCTTTATTATCTCAAGTGAAATCTTAATATATTTTCAACTTTCAAATAATTAAATTATTAAAATGACTAAAATAATTATACATATATTTGTGTCTATATGTATATATATGTGTATAAGGAAAAAAATAATTTTATAATAGTAGAGGCTCCACCAAGCAAGGTAATGTATTATTGCTCTATCGCAACCCATCATTTTATTTTCGAGTGAAAACTTACCTTATGCCTTGCTTTAAAGTTACCCACATAACTTGACCCCTACTGATTAACTATATCCATTCCTTCAAAAGATCATGGAAGCACCATTACCTCAAGCTTTTAAATTAACCACACCATGACCTTTATGACAGACTAATAGATCCTTAAGAACATTTAGAATGCATTTCATGCAATCACATTACTTTTTGGCATATTGGATGCCATCATGTATTAAGCTTTCTTAACTATGCTTAAAAAGGTAGGTTTGAGCTTGTTCAATAATTTACCTCCTCAATTAAATCAAACAATTATCTAGTGCATTTGTAACACAATTTTGCCAAAAGCTATCTAAAAGACCTAAACTATTCTAATAAATTTCTAGCAACATAGAAATGAAATATTGAAATAGTACCAGCAAGGTTTAACACTTTAACATTAGAAATCTAAACTCTAAATGAAGGGGCAATCATTCATCAAGTTGTTGTGAGGCTTTACTTGGGACATTTTTAACTATTGTTAGATAAAAAGTGAGTCTTAACAATGAGATACTTCTTGGATAGAGTGAAAAATACATGAATGTTTAAGAATATGAAACTATGAGAATAGATCACAATGCAAATAGCTTTGTTTAGGATAATCATGCAATCAATTGGAGTAGAGAGCACTTCAAACCTAAATGATATGTTCCGAAACAAAGGTTTGATAAGTATGAATCCTTTAAAATTAGCATTAGCATGATTGTAGAATATGTTTAGGCCACAAAACTAATGAACTTCCCTATAAAAAAAGGCATAAATTCCTACCAGTAAGTAAGTCTAAATGTTGTAACTTTCATGAAGATCATGGCTATGATACTAATGGTTGTATATCTTTAAAAGAATAAAATAGAATAATTAATCCAAAATAGGCATCTAGGCAAATATTAGAGAAATCCAAGAAGATTCAAGTAAAAAGATCAAAAGCAAAAGTGGTCTCCAAAGACAGTTGGTTGACTCTTTGTAATTTTATGATTAAATTTGACTCTCCAAGCCTCCAAACTAGATTTGGGGTAAAATAAGAAAGTTTCATATCTTCCACTTAGCTTTTTAATAATATAAAAATCACTCAATCTGAACATCCAAAACTCAAATTATATTTGAAAATTTAAAACAATGTAAAAATCTAGCATTGATCAAATAATATAAGAATATTGAAAAATCATCATCCAATTGCAAAATGAGACCAATTAAATTAAACTAAACATATGAAATGGATTAAGAGGCATAAAATAGAAAAAAATAGTATAATCAATATTTTTTACATCAATTATCCAACTTTTTAAATTTTTTTAATTTAATAAATTACTAATGAAATTAGTAACAGATACTGCAATGTAGGTCACACTAAGTTCAAAATATATAACTAATTATTTTTAGGGGCCTATAGACTCATTACCTATTGTCATTCCATCACTAAATCTATTGTTAAATACAATTTTTTTGGTAGTGAGATATGGCTTAAGTTATGGAATGCCACCAAAGGTAATGCTCTATTGCCTACCAATTATTTCTTATACTATTTTCATTTCTATCTTATCCAATTAGATTGAAAGGATTTTACCAATAAAATAGTCTGAACAGTCACTAAATTGCCTTTGTCAAGTTGTCTTTTAATCTCATTGCAACGCTATATTAATGTGCTTGGTGAAATGAGCCTTTTTCAATGAGTTTTAGTCTATCTTTTCCTGATTTCCCTTGGTTGATATCAAAGTGTATATTTTGATCTTTAATTTAATTTGTACCAATTTAGTCCCTCAATAATATTTGGTATCAATATAGTCCTCCAATAATTCACCTAATTATATCATTATGTTAACTTGTTCCCAAAAGAGGTAGTAGAAACCTTAACAAAGCTTGCTTTTTGTTTGATATGGCAAGTTCCACATCATGTTTTTGCTTCCTTTTCAACAAAAAAGTTAACAAAAGGATTTAATTAGATAAAATTTAAATATTTGATGTTTGAAATTACAAAACATATATGATTGATTACATTGATATAAATCAATTTAGTAGGCAACCCAAATTTTATGTTACTCATCCCGCATACTCATAGATTAAGATTATTTATCCGAGATCATGCTACCTGCTTGGTTGTGTCTCACTTCATATTTTTATGATTCTAAAAAACTATACTATTGGATTGGAGGCACTTGGTGTGCTAGATCAATACACCAACGGCTAGTTGAGCTGGGATGAGTTTTCTGCTGCTATGAGGAAGTGCATGCTAATAATTCAGCAAGAGGAGTTGTCATGCTAAAAAGACCGACGGAAGAAGACTACTTCTATGCCAATTCTTAGGAATATTTTCAATTTCTAGATGGATCACTGAGAAGAACATAATCTTTAATATTCCTTTGATTCTTATCAGTCTGTATTCAAAAGGCTAAGGAAAGGATATTGATATAGATTATAGAAAAAAGGCCTATGATTTTGCAAATGAAATAGAATTTGAGTTCACCAAGGAAGCTGTTCATGTTGATTCTTGGAAATTTTATAAGTTAGATAAGATTTAAATTTCATTCTTTAAGAAACATATCCTTGTATATAAAGCAATAGAAACTGTTGTAAGATCTGATGCACTGCAAAGAAGAGTGAAAAATCTTTCCTCTTCTTTCATTTTTTCCCCGTTCTCTAACGGAATGGATAGCGCCTCTCCAAGTATAAAACATAATTGTTGATTGAAAATTTTGCTACATATGGTTTCATGTTGCATGGAATACTTTAGCAAAGGGTCTTTTAAGCATTAGATAATTCATTACGCTGGAACTGTTTGAATAGTTTAGCATATTTGCTTCAATATAATCTGTCAACTTGTTATTAAACCCTGCCTCAATATGAGTGCTTTGTATTTGATGTTATGTGGGTTCCATTCTAATCAATACTATTACCAGACATCCCAGACTTAACATTACAAATCATGAGCAAGTCCTGCAGCAAGAAAAGATTTACTCCGGATGTAAAAGTTATTTCTACTCACATGTAGAACACCATTGCAATCTTTGATGCATAGCAGAAAAGGAATCGAGCATTTCTTCCAAAATTTTTATCCCACGTAGACCTAATGGCAAGGTACTTGGCAATTGGCATAGGTGCAATTTCACATCATTTTTAATCTCTATTAACCCATTTGTCATGATAGTGTGCTCTTAGCCGGCACATGTACTTTTAAATACATTTCCTTCAAAATTCTTTTTGCCTCAGTCTGATATGTCACCCTTAAGTGCCCTGCCCAGTCAGGTTGTTTGGGCAATTTGCACCAGCATATATTAGAATGACATATGTTGAAGAATCACCGGCTCCTCTTCTTGACAACATCTCATTCAGAAGTTCTCTTGATTGGCGCATCTTTCCTGCTCTAGCATAATAATAATAATAATAATAATAATAATAATAATGAGGACATTATAAGTGCCAGAAAGGAAAAGAAAACCTTTGGTTATCATTTTACAATAAAGTTTTATAGAATCATTATTTCCAGATCTGGCACGGCCAGAAAACCAATATATCATAGGTGGTAGCATTTGGTACAAGTCTTCCTTTCATCTCAAAATAATTTATTTGCTTCTCTAATCGAACCAGTAGATGTAAGACCTCCTAAAAGAGTAATACAAGTAATAAAGTTTGGAGATAATCTATCAACCAGTATATGTGAATAAGTAGAAAATGCCTTCTGCGCATGACTGTAAGTGATAATATCAGCTAAATACCTCTTCCAAGTATTTGATCAGGCACTGAGGTTGCTTTTCTAGTCATCCCTAGCCTACATAAAGCAGTAGTTAGAGTGTTATACAGAGTCAGGTCAACTTTGAGCCCCATAAATCCTCAGAAGATGAAAAATATATTGGGAAAATTAATAATTAGTCAATCCTGACCAACACATCACATATGGAAGGGGAAAACAGAAGCCCACACAACCATGTGCTTTCACTAAATGGCATTTCATGGCCACAACATGTAGAAGGATAACAAATATTATTTCATCAAATACATCCTTGGGTTTGTTTAGCAAAACACCTAGTAAATTTCTAACCAATACAAGCCAGGAGGAGCTAGTTTTTCGAAACAACAGGCTTTGGCCTCTAGTTCTTTTAATTCATCTTTATTTTCTGCTTCTGTTTCAGCTTCAGCTTCAAAAGCATTTATAGTTTGATGAAGGTACTCCTACGCTTCGCTCAAAATTGATTCCTTTGCAGAAGCAGCATGCAAAATCTTATCTGACACAAACATATGCAAACAACAGTGCAAACAATTGCTTACTGTTTTATATTTCACATTTTAAAAATGAATTAGTTTCCTTTATACAACCACCAACATTCAAATGCTCCATGATTAACCACAATCTTGATGTTAACTTAAACTTAGAATGATAAGCAGTATAAAATAACTTCAAAAAGTACTCATATTTATACCAAGAACCAGCTTTTAGGTCAATTACTTCATGATGCTTTTTGTTCCTGTTTCCAATAAATTGCGAAGGTGAGCAAAAAATTAAAAAACAACAAAGCAGTCAACAAAAATGAGAAATGATACATGCTTAGAAGCAAATAATTTAGACATGATCATAATAATACTGAAAGTTAAGAGTTTCTTAATACTTTTATGAAAAGTAACAATTGAAACTGAAAAAATAGAATGTGAGCCATTATAAGAATTCATCCAGGGAGATTCTCTACTTCTTGAGCCTGACAAAGAATTTTATATCCCCTAGTTCTGCAAAGTAAGAGTCTCTTTTTCCAGGAGATCCACAGAAAGTTTGGGATAAGTAATCTGTACAACAAAGAAAAGGAAAGACAAAATTGAAGGCCAGAAAGATGATACTTAGCATGTCTACAAGACCTCAACAAACCAACCCAAAAAGCATCTTTTTAATTGAGCGAGGAACTTGGCCCAATAGATCTTCGTGAGCCCCAACTTAGGAAAGAGATGACATGGATTATATTAGATGTACAGATTTTATTGTGTATCCAGATATTCATCAATGCTAAAAAATGGTACTATCATTTTTACGTCATTTGTAAGTTTGTTAAGGCACAAAGAATCTAATATTTGTACCTCCTAGGACAAAGCCTCAATCTCTGCTGAAGAATTAGCTCCACTTGCTCCTCCACTCGAACTAACTTGGGCAGGCCCTATAATAAATCAGACATCAAATCAAATGAAAAGCAAAAATGGTGAGGTGAGAATAGCTTCAAGATAAAACTAATAGAAAAAATACATAATTTTGGATCAGAAATGACAAGAAGCCAAGCAGTGGTACTTTCAAGTCTAAGTTTGTCGCCTAAACTAGAATTATTCATAATGTTTGTTTGTTGTGATTGTGTTCTTTAGAGAACTTTATAGATTCACAGGAAAATTTTAAACCATGGGTCATGAGGTTGATATGCAAACTTATTTCCAAGCACAGGGAGAAAATCCGTTGTTTAAGTTTAAACATAACATCAGGAGCTCCATCCTTATTTGAATCATGCAAACTATAATTATTTTGATCACACATACCACATTTAATGCGATAAACTCCATCAAGGTTCTCAGCAAGATAGCAGGAAATTTCATTTACATAGATGTCTTTCCCCAAATTTTAGTCTATCAAGAACTTCAGAAAAGAAATTCTTCTTTTAAGAAACCCATGCAGATCATAACAAATGTGCAAAATCTAAAAAAGAAAGTGTGAAAAAGAAGAAATAACAATTAATATTTAAGTAAAAAATTGATCATTTGTGTTAGTTACCCTTAAGAAGTCCAGAGAGATATATTGTAGGGAAAAGATGCACAAACAGCTAATCTTTTTTCACTCGCTGGTTCCTGGATGGATACTAATAATTTGAGGGTAGCCATGAAGCAAAAAGGGTTGGAGAAAATTCCTGGTTGTAGTTGGGTTGGGGGTGCAAATGTTTCCTGCCAGTAGAATTTATACTTGATGGTTGGTTCAGCTGAGCGATGGTCCATGGAGTAAAGTCTGTTCATTCTTTCCCCTGTTTAGTTGTGGATGTAGCTATTGATGAATTCAATTCAGTTTTGAACCATGACCCAGTGATGATCTTGTATCATTGATTAGAAAATATTTAGTCTTACCCAAATTTTATTATCTTTTTTTTTTTTAATATATGAGAGAGCTGTTTCCTCAATTTTACATTCACTCCATTATAACATCAAAACCATTGATTTGTAAATATAATGTGAAAATAGCAATGAACTTTCAATCATATAGTAGATTAAAATTAGTTTCCTTTGATTTTCAGTTTTTGTGTATTTAGATTCTATTTCGCAATTAATTGATTATATTATCGATTAATTGATTCAATTAGTTGATAAATAATTGTATTAACTAATTTAAGTAATTGACAAAATTAGCTGTTTAAATAAAAATAATAGGTAAAATTAAATGTTACTTATTAATTTGTATACATAGAAGGATATAAGCATATTTTATTATTCAATTGAATATATATGTGTTTGTATTTATATATCTATTACATGTATATAAATTAATTTTATTAATTTTTATATTTAATGTGAAAAGAATTTAAATCCATTAAATAATTATATAAGAAGCCTTTAACATATTATAATAATTATTTTGTTAATATATTAATTTTATTATATAAATTTATGTATTGAAAAGTTAAATGATTATTAATTATTTATAAAGAATTGTTTTATTCTAGTATATGTTACACTAATACATGTATAATTAAGAGTATATAATGATAGTGATTAAATACAAGATATTATATGTTAATGAATAAAGGTTTAGTTCTTATTAGCACTTTTAAAAAAATAATGAATGTAAAGAATTATTATTATTATTATTATTTGATTTTTTACTTTTTTATAGCATTTAATGAATTAATTGTTTAAAAATGCGATTTCCACTATTTTAAAATTAGTTAATTAAAGGTTAGTAAACTGATTCAATCAATTATTTACTAAATACCTAAACCTATTGATATCAATTAAAATGATCTCGATTAGCTAAAAACTTCAAATTAGTTGATTGAAAAACCAATAAACTGATTTTGAGTTAATTATTTAGTAAATACCTAACATTGATATCAATTAAAATAATCCCAGTTAGCTAAAAGTTGATAAAAAAAAGTGGATTACCAATTATCCTTTTAGCCCGAAAGAGTGACTCCAATTGAAGGGACAAAACCAATTTAAGGCATCAATGCTGTGTGATGGGGGAAATGGAAAACTGACCTTTACAGGTTTATAGTTAAGTTATTTTGTTGCTTGTCATAATTTTTAATTATTACTTGTATTTTAAAATTTTAAATTTGAATTTTATACTCCTTTTTATTTTTAATTAGGCATTTTTATTATTTTCTTAATATATAAGTAGTCAGCGTATTTGAATAATTTGTTACTATTTATCCATGCACTAGGAGACACTTGACCTACTTATTCCTTTTAAAAACGAAAAAATAAACTATAAAATATCTTAATTTTCAAATCATTATTAGCCACTTAAAATGCAAATATAATGCTGTGAAAGCTTTACAGCCGCCATTAAGCCATATTAAATAAAAAATATTTATAGATAGGCTTTCTTTATACATAAATGAAAAGGTGTCGTATACATCTATATTTTATGATTAAAAAATAATTCCTGTAGATATAATTGTAAAAGAAATTAACTTCCTCTTTAAAAAAATTATCTTCCATCAAATTTTCTATATTTAACATTTCACATATAAATTATTTTCTATTATCTCAATTTTTACAAATATAGTTTGGTGAAAGATGTTTAAAAAGAAGAAGCGATCTGTGATAGTAACTAACAGAATGCTAGCATGTACGTAATAGGAAGTATGCACTTGTAAACGATGACAAGTAAATGGATTCAATTTTAAACATTAGAAGTTTTGAGTTAAATTTTTGTTGAATATGTTCAATAGCTATCTGTCAAGTTTAATACGTTCAACAACTATTTCAAATTTAATGAAATTTTGTAGGATAAATATATCCAACATTATATTTATTTATTTTTATATAATAATTAGACATATAATATATCACATTATTTAAGATTATGGCGTATAAAATTTTAGATAATTTTCATTTCTGCCCCCGAAATTTGGGTTAAAATCATTCACTTTCCCTTTATTTTTTAAAATTCTTTGAACCTCCCCTGCTAGCTAATAAACTTTATCTCTGCTACGAATAAAATATCTTGCCAATTTTCCCATTAAGTAAACTGTTAAAATATATGGCCAAAACAAAAGACTAAATTGTAATATTGCATTTTATACGATAGAATGAGATAACCATTCTAAAATGATGTTAATGACAATAATACCTTAAAAGAGTATAAAATTAAAATCATATTTATATGAAAAATTGTATTGTCATTTTGTTATTTATTTATAAATTTTAATAATTGAACATAAAAAAATCATAAATACCAATATTATAATTAAAAATAATTTTTTAAATTAAAAATATAAAAAATTAATTTAATAATTTTTTAAAGAATGTAAAAATATTTAATTTTATATTTTAATAATATAATATAATATTGACAAATGGATGTTAGTTTTATTATTTATTAATAAAGAATAATGTTAAAATATATGAAATATATAAATGATAAGAGTATAAAAAGTCTATTTCATAAATGATGAAACAACAATTCCATCATTTTTACTATCATTATTATACTATTGTGATATAGCATTATCACATTAATATTAGCTAAAGTCAATACTAACATATATAATAGCACAATGACATTTTTTAAGATACAAGCAACTTCTGATGTTGGCTTTATTTAAAAACTAATATTGCAGAACCATAATATATTTTCTACATCAATTATTAGTGAATCGATATTCAATAGGAGTTAAAAAGTTCAAAAAATGAGTTTTATCTTTTCCATATCAGTTATTTAATAAAAATTAACTAGGCTTGTAAAACGAATGGACCGGACCAAGTCCGTATGGATTTTGGTTCGTACGGACCGGTCCATTTTACCCATATAAAAAATGGGACATAATAAATTAGTCTGAGTCCGGTCCGTAAAAGTACTGAACTGGTCCATGGACTAGTCCATTTTTGTAACCTGTAAAATTAACCTTTATATTAAATAAAAAATCCCTCTAACCAAACAAAGTAAAAGCTACTAAAAATATTAATGATATTTTCACTTTTTTCGATTCACTTCCACTTCCGCAGATAAACAAGAAGAGTGGAGGATTTTGACCTTGGTATACTAGTAAATGGGATTAGACTTTTCCAAATTTTAAGACCTCAATTCTACTTCATATGGCCTTTTGAACTCCATAAGCTGAATTCTTATATTTACCATCCCACCTGTTTTAATAATAAAAAAAGGCATTTGATCACCTACTTAAATTCAGTTCAGAAAACAAGATTATTGAAGAAATTTTCAAGTTCCATCCAACCTGGATTTCTCATTTTCTGGAATCTGCAGCTCCAAATCCTTTTCAAATGGCTATGGCAACTGTGTTGTTTTACTGCTGTGCTGTTTTACTGTTATTGTATACTGAATACAGCTTGTATACTAGAACTAGAACCATTATATTTAAAACAATAACACTTTTTATACACATAGTATTTATCATAGAATTCACATAAAAAACCAATTCTAAATTCAAGTCCTTTCATAAACTCATTCCTCAACAATTAATAATCAAAAGTAGAAGTACATTTCTTGAAATTAATCAAATTGCTTGGATGATGTGATGATAATAACTCCATCAGCAAATTCAGCACAACACTTGATACTATTGAGTGGAGAGTTAAGCTTGTACATTCCACAATGGCACAACCTATATATAATTATCAAAATGCATTATAATTACTAAATTAAACATATTCCTAACTCCTCAATAATAGTACTTATGATTAAAGAATTATTAGCTGAATTAACAAACATATATAATTATATATGCATGAGTTAAATTATGCTTGCTTTTAAAAAGTATATGAAAAATTGTAAGACTTATCTCTTTTATATTATAGTTACACAAATATAAAGAAGTTCCATAAACCATCATGATTACACCAGCACATCACTTCGTAAATATAAAGAAGTTACATTTGATTCTTTCCTTATTCCGGTAAACAACACTCCCCTTACTTATTGCTACAAAAATATAATATATATAACATTGATATCCATATTTCACTTGTGCTAGCACCATTGTCCAACTTAGTAATTATTTGAATTCCAAGCATGAAAAGGTAATCCTAATCCTAATTCCTAATTCCTTAGACCAAAATTTTCAAAACAGCAAAACAGATTCAACAAAATAGCAAAATAGATACAGTAAAACAGCAGTAAAACAGCAAAACAATAGCAAAATAGCAAAACAGATCCAGCAAAATAGTAGTAAAATAGCAAACAGTAAAACAACAGCAAAGCAGCAAAACAGATCCAGTAAAATAATAACAAAACAACAAAACAGAAAGAGACATGGTTAACCTCTCTATCTATGCAATATCAGCTGACTCTTTTTCCACATCAATTGTTGCATTTGTGTTTGAATCCTCAGCTGAGTCATTTTTCGGTTCACCATCATCTTCCAAATCTACAATTAAAATTGTAATGATTAATGAATTTCAATGACTAAAATAAGAAAGAATAATAGATTTCTAAATTAAGAAACTATGTTAGTAGGAGTTAGTTGTATCTTAAGCATTACTAGAAGGAGTAAAACCGTGAAGCCAACTACAAGTACAGATCAAAGCTTGAACCTTCTTAGGAAGGAGACAGCTTCTATACTTGTTTAACACACATCCTTCAATACTAAATGCTAATTCGGATGCCACTGTAGTGATGGGCACACTTAACAAATCACAAGCCATAATAGCTACATCTGAAAACCTATTCTTTTGTGTCTTCCACCACTCCAAAACATCCAAATCTTCATAATGTGCAAATTCAAGCTTAAACTCTTCCAAATAAATCTCCAATTGAGACTTTCCGGTTCTTGTTACAATTTGAGAATCAAAAGCTTTGAAATTCTAATAATAAAATTATTACAATCAAATAAAAAAAATCAAGTCATAATAAGTATAAAAGCATTAAATATTGTAGGAACTAAATAACAATTAGAAGCTAAAAAACTTACAGTGAAAAGTCTTCTTGCTCTATTGCACTTGAACTTGCAAATGATGAAATAGAAGAAAAATCAGAAGATTGGGTTCCTCGGGAGCTTAGAGGTGATTGCTTTGGGTAAGTTTCATATAGTTGGAACAACTTTCTTCTTATAATCCCCATTTTCTCTCCGGAAGTTGTAGAATTAATGGTGTTGTAGCAAAACTCCAATAATGAAAGCTTAATTCTTGGATTAAAAATCGCTGCCATAGTAAGCAAGACATTATATTCACTCCAATACTTATCAAATTTAGCCTTCATATTTATTGCCATGTCTCTTATCATTTCATCCTCACTTTTCAAATTTTCCAAGATAAGACATTCAATTTTCCAAACTTGAGTGAAATATAAATTTGCGGTTGGATAACTTGACCCGGAGATTAAATTGGTCATCTCATAAAAAGGCTCCAAAAATTCACACATTTTTTCACCTCTCATCCACTCTACACTAGATGGACAATGCTTTTAATTCTTATCATGAACCGCATAGCGGCTAAATGCATGCTTATATTTTAAAGCACTATCAAGCATTAAAAATGTAGAATTCCATCTAGTGGGCACATCTAAACATAATTTGAAACCTCTATTAATTGATAAATTTTGCACAACCTTCTCAAAGCTTTTCATTCTCCCCTCCAAAGCTTTTACATATTTGATACTTTCTCTAATTTTAATAATGGCATCGGAGGCCACTTTTAACCCATCTTGCACAATAAGATTTAAAATGTGTGCAAAACATCTTATATGAAAGAATTCACCATCACACAACAAGCTTTCTTCCAAACAAAGTGCATCTTTTAAATATTGTTGCATGTTATCATTTGCAGAAGCACTATCTAAAGTTAAAGTGAAAATTTTTTTATTAATCCCCCATTCATTTAAAAGTTCCATTATCTTCCTTGATAATTCATACCCTATATGTGGAGGTGGCATGTCACAAAAAGCAAGAATCTTACTACTTAACTTCCAATCTTGATTAACATAATGAGTTGTTAAACAAATGTAGCCTTCTTGAGTACAAGAAGTCCACAAGTTAGAAGTGAGACAAATTCTACCAAAAATTTTAGCTAATTCTTCTTTCACCCCTTCCTTCTCATTTAGATAAAGTTTCCACACATCAGATGCAGCAGTGTTTCTAGAAATCATTTTTACATCAGGATTTAAATATCAAAACACATCCCTAACTCCATCATATTCAACAAATGTAAAGGGGAGATCATGTTTTATGATTGCCAAAGCCACTTTGTTCCTAAAAATTGTTTGATCAATTTTTCTACTTCTTGGTTTTCCAAAATTATCCAACAATAATTCTAGTATTTTAGTTTGTTTCAATGTACCAAGCTTCTTACATTTTGCCACATGACGAGAAAGGCTTAAAGTACCCATTTGTGCACCACCACCCACATATAAACCCCCACACCCTTTACATCTAGCCCTATGTCTACCATCTTCGCATACGCCTAAATTATCAACTAAAAGCCAAACATCTGAAGATGTTTTCTTTCTTTTTTGCTTATCTTGAACTTGAGGTTCAACTTGATTATCAGACAAATGTGTACTTCCACTAACAACATTAACATTTTCAACATTATTCCCCTCCCCACAACTATCATTAGAATGTTCTCCTTCCATATTTTGATGTGCAGATTCAGATGTCATTTTTTAGGACCACTACAAGCACAAATGTACATCTAATTAATACTCATACAAACATAATTAACAATTATGCATGGCAAAAAAATTAGTGTGCTACCATAAAAGTATCAACCAACACATTTAATAAAACAACAAGCAAAGTAACAGCAAATGAAATGATAAAAAACAAACAACCATGGCTATTTTAATTTATAAGCAAAATATTGCCATACCGAGATAAACTTTGAAAATAATTTCAGATATTATTGTAATATTTTAAGCTGGTCCTTGTACTAATTTTTCATTGCTAAACTTTTCTCCTTTAATCAGAATACCTAACAAATGTTCACGGGTATATAATATTTTTTATCACATAGTTATATTTTTCTTCGAACAAGTGTTCTTGCAATCCAAGGTTTATAATTTCCCACATGCTATTTTTGGATTTTGTTTTGACCTACCGTGTTTCTACGACTACTCAATTCGAAAGGGACACTCCTATATCTAAGATTTTAACTTAAATTTTCATATTCATATTCATAATAATTATAAAATTAAATTAAGATATAATAGCAATGTTATATTATATATACCGAAAGTAGATTTTGAATACAATGTTATATATTACATTAATAAATATAGAAGTTTTAAAATTTTATTTTGAATATCATTTTTGAAATTTGTAGCAGTTTTAAAAATTATATACCGGCTAAGTTCTCACTGATTGAGAATATGAGAAGAAGGAGATTAGATAATACCTCTCTTAATAAGTTAATGGAGTTGTCGTAATTAGGATTAATGAGAGAGAGAGACAGTTGCATTAGCGTTGCTATCCAAGTATCTGTGTTCAATCCTCAAATCTTTATGATTTTTTTTTGGCATTTGCATCGGTTGAGAGAGGTCAGCTGGTCAGGGACTCAGGTGAGGGTTTCTAGTTTCAACGTTGAACTTGAACGTTCCTTCCTTCTAGTTTCTTCGGACGGAAATTGGAATTTGAAGACTGAAGTGGAGATTGACTCGATTGAGGAACACTATTACACAGACTTGCACTAGCTTTTGGTTTCGTCATTTGGAGGTTTTTTGTTCAACTGAGGGAAGAAGATTAGAAGAAGAAAGGTAAAGTTAATTGATTTGACTGCAATGAGAGTTTACTGTTTACAGACAGATTGAGAATTAGGTTTGCAGTTGCAGATGGGATTGGAATCATTGGATGGCTCTTAGTTTTGCCATTTTGGATTTTAGGATTTGACTAATTGGCTAACTGGGGAGTGGGGCATAACAAAGTGGTAGGCCGAGGCTTAATGTTGGATTGGGCTTAGGCTTGGATTTTCAAAAATTAATCCGCAGACCAGTCTGTATCCTTATGGTACTAATCTGTTTAAATCCGGATCCGCACGGTCTAATCCATTTTACTCGTATGAAAAATGGACCATCTCTTACATGTCCAAATCCACACAAATCCATGGATCAGTCAGTTTAGATCCATGAATTTGAGTTTGTTTTACAAGCCTAAAATTAATGTGAAAAAATATAGATATTAGTTATTAAAAACTTAACATCGAAATAAAACCTAATGTTAAAAATGAATGCAAACCATTAGATTTGAAGATGAGGCTAAATATTATATATCAGTTTCTATCTACAATTAATGTTAAATGTTTGCATCAAGTGACATTTTTGTAATTCTGACTTAAACATTAAATGTCACTTTTAGCAATAACCCATATGAAAATATATATATGTTGGTTGTTTATTAATAATTGACATTGAAAGTGATACTCCCATCATATATATTCTCTTTTATGTTTCTTAAAATCATATAAGAACTTTAGTGGTATAATTATTTGCTCTTCATTTTTTGAGTGATCTTTATTCTATTTCTTTAACATCTATTCAGCAATTATGTAGCATCAACATTTTAAAGCCTTTGAATATCTACTTCACAATATTTGAGGTATCTTTCTCGATTATCTCATACTTTGTTAGCATTTTGTATTTTGGTTACAGTCTTTGGGATTATATAGGTAGAATTGTCATATATTATTAAATTTTTTTTGTTTGTATGCTTTAAAATTACTCTTTAATCACTATGAATATGGTTTAAGCTCGTTATTTAACATGGAGAGTTGTGTACCTAAATATATATCTAATTTTGTGCTCTTATTTTTAAAAATATTATTTTTGCTTGGATGTTACATTTTTTGAATAACCCTTTATATTGGTATAGTTCTATTAAGATCTAATTTCAATTTATTGTAGGTAAATATATGCTTTAGGATCAAACTAAATGTGATAAAATGATTCCTAGTTATTTCTTCTTATTTAAGTTATTACATGTATATGCTAGGAAATTTATCAAATGTTGCTTGACACATAAGTTATATAGTTGTACTGCTTTTGTTATAACTCTTTAAATAAAAGTGACATGAATTCTAGTTTTAATAACTATAGTAACAAAAGGAAGGGCACTATGGTTCCTATAATTATGGCAAACATGATCCTTAAATGCATCAAAGGAGAGAAGTCAAGAGTAGATTTCGATGATAAAGGCCAGACATGTAGACCTAGTGCAACAAAATTTGATAACTACATCAGGATGTTAGCATGCACTAAGTTGCCTATTATTATTAGGAAAAAGCATAAAGTGCCAAAAGACAACAAGAAGGCCATTTATGAGGATTTATTTACAAGGAATCTTAATACTTATTTCTATTTCATTATTTACATATGCATAACAATCTTTTGAGATTACTAATCATATTTGTCATTTATGTTATAGACTACTTTTAGTATGTTCAAGAGATACTAATATATAAAATATTATTTATATTATTTCCTCCTATTTGTTGTCTTTTAGAGTATTACATATGATTAATTTAATGGAATCAATCTTGTTTAGTGATTAGGTTATGATTTTACAATGTTCTTAAATTATTTGGTTAATATTAAATTTTGATACTATTTCAGATTTTAAGTTACAACTTGAGTTTTAAAGATTCGATTTGGGTGATCTTTATAACATTGGAAAGCTAAAAGGAATGCATAAAACCTTTATGATTTAGTTGAAACCCAATTCAGATGTATAGAGGGTCAATTTTGGTTATAAAGATAAAGTAGTGTTACTATCTAGTTTGGCCTAATCTTAATTTTTAGGCCATATCTAGAGTTTTAAGAATCCAATTAAGGTGAAACTAGTGCTTATAATCAACTTAGATCAATTATAACAACTTTCTTGTTTAGGATTAATGAAATTATATCATTTTGATGGTCAAACATTAGCTAGAAGTTAACTTATAATATTTCACTATTGTAAACTCTTGTAGCAATATAGATTGTAAATTAGGTTTTAAGTTTTCAAATTAAGCAAAGCTTATTTATTGTAACCTTAAAATACATCTTAACTTGGCATAGTAGGTTTTCTACCTAGGAAGATCTAAATTAGTTAGGTTTTGTGCCACCAAAGCAACATATTTAGGAAATAACAAACTTTTCTTTTCTAGCTTTCTTTTGTAAACCATCATAATTGGCTAATTTTCTTCAATCAATTCAAAGGAATTCTAACTTATTTTGATTAAATTTGAAAACTTAATCTTCTAATTTTACTTCTAATTTGATTATACTTATTTCTCTACTCTTTTGTGTTTATAATTGCTCTAAATAATTGTTAATTAAGATCTATTAGGTTATTATCTTCTACAATGTATTACTAAATAGTTAATTATGATGCTAGGTTATAATTAGTTACTATAATAGTAGCAATTAGGTGATAGTTGTGTTGGGTTAAACTAATCACTACCTAAGAGAAATAGAATTTGATTTAATGATTCAATGCTAGGTTAAGTTATTAATTTAGTTTTAGTTATCCCTTGAATTTTACACTACAACAAAAAGCAGTAATAACAACGACACTTTTAGCGACGACAAAATTTTGGTTGTCGCTAAAGGTATTTCCGGCAACTATTGTCATCAGAAAAAATGGAAAAACTTTTCAGAGGGAACAGAATTGGGGGGCAGGAAGAAATAGGCTTTTAGCGACGATAAAAGTCATTGCTAAAAGCCTAAAAAAATTTAGGCGGGAAAATTTGGCAATCGAGCGGGAAATTTTTCCCTTCAGCGACGACAAAATCGTCGCTGAAAATGCAAGGCTTTCAGCGACGACATTGTCGTCACTGAAGGGTGCACAATTAGCGACGATGACGTCGTCGCAGAAGGCTAATGGCATTCAACGACGACTATGTCGTCGATAAAAATTCTAATTTTCAACGATGACATTGTCGTCGCTGAAGGCTGACCCTTCAGCAACGACATAGTCGTTGCAGAAGGCCAAACATTTTCAACGATGACTCGGTTGTCACTGAAAGTCCCATTTTCAGCGACGACACTGGCTTTTAGCGATGATATTGTCGTCAGTGAAAATAAACTTTTAGCGACGACAATGTCATCGCTGAAAAAAAATTCGATCGTCAATGAAAGCTTCAGCGACGATCGAATTTTTTTATCGTCGTTGAAAGCAGGCGGAGGCTATTTATTTCCCGCGCCTCCTCACTCCTCATTTGCGCATTTGAAATTTCTGGACCTGAGGTAAGTTCCTGAATTCTCTCTCTCTTTTAATTTTTTTTAATTTTAGTATATTTATTTTTTATATATGTTGATATGTATTAATTTTGTATGTTATATCTTTTAATTTGTTCGTTATTATTAGCACTTTGCTTAGTTCGTGGAGAGTATTCAGAGTTGATCAGTAGATTTTTACCATTGAGGTACGTAAATAGAAAAGTATAATTTTTTTTGTGTACTAATATATTTAATTTATTCAAATAGTTTACAATGAATTAATGGAATTGATAGTATGTTTAATTTAATATGAAATTTTGTATTATTTAATTTTGCATATTGTAAATTTTAAATTTATTTATGTAAATTTAACTTAGCATTAATTTTATAAATATAAATTTGATTCTTATTATTATTGCATCTCTCAATTTACAATTTTGAAGTATACAATATATGTGTAGATTATTCATTTAGAATAATGTAAGATAAAATAGTTATGATATTTTATTTACAAAATTTAAAATTTGTGATGCAATTTAAGAAATTTCAAACTTACTAGATTTGATGAAATAATGTAAGATAGAAAATTAGAATAAATATATTAATCTATCTTAGAAAATAAAAAATTACGATAATATAATCTCTTTTTTAATTGAGATTGAAATATAACAATTCAAATTGTATTATTTACCCACATACTAAGAAAAATTCAATTAAACTAGAGACTACATAAAAATAAAATCCTAACAATTGAAATTATAATATTAACATTACATAAAAATTAAAAATTTCAAAACACTAGGAAGTTCGCATGAAAATCACCCCCCTCTTGGATAAAACAACATTTACTTAAATAAAGAAGCTGAATTGTACATCTTATAAATAATATACACCTTATAAAACTAAACTTACTTAAATTTACAACTAGGAAGTCCGTACACAAAATATAAAATTTATGATGGAATTTAGGAAGCTTCAAACTTATTAGATTCGATGAGATAATGTAAGATAGAAAATTAGAATAAATATATAAATCTATCTTAAAAAATAAGAGATTACAATAATATAATCTCTTCTTTAATTGAGATTGAAACTTAACAATTTAAATTGTATTATTTACACCACATACTAAGAAAAATTCAATTAAACTAGAGACTACATAAAAATAAAACCCTAACAATCCAAATTATGATATTTGCATTACATAAAAATTAAAATTTTCAAAACACTAGGAAGTTCGCATGAAAATCACCCCCTCTTGGATAAAACAACATTTACTTAAATAAAGAAGCTGAATTGTGCATCTTATAAATAATATACACTTTATAAAACTAAACTTACTTAAATTTACAACTAGGAAGTCCGTATTCATAGTATACACCTCTCTATAAAGAAGCTAAATTGTGCACCTTATCAATATAGTAAAGTAGATGATACTTTTGAATTCCCAGAAGCTTATTGTGAAACATAACAGTTGTTATGAATATTTAGAAAAGTCAATAATCTACATAATAAGTTACGTAAATAACAGTACTGACACTTAAACAATGATACTCATAAAATGTTGTATTGTTAATTTTAATTATTGTAAATATATTTTTACAATAATTTAAAATAGAACTGCATTTATATTTAAATTATAAGCTTAGACCCGTTCAAGGGTTGGATGTTTTCTGAACATCAATCAACCCTTGAATTGTCTTGAAAAGTTGGACAGTTTGAGATATTATCATGTAGTTATTATTAACAATTTATCGGGCTCTTGTTTGATATTGTGGAAATATCTTAGCATCCTAACGGTTCTCCGGGTATAAACTATACACGTGTATAGTTTAGGCACTTGGAAAACCATAAGGAGATGCTGCCGAAATTTCTGCACGAGTCAATCGATGAGCGTGGATAAATTGAAAAAAATAATAACTATAGAAATATCTCGAATGGGATAGGATCCTACCCTTTAAAATTGGAGTGATACGATGCATTTAGGGCGACTGTCAAATATTAATCAACATACTTTATTTCACCTACAGCAATTTCTTTCCTGTTCAGTGATACAATGTCTGTCGATAAAAGTTAGATTCATCTACCAAATTGATTGTCGGATGAGTATTGGAATGGTGCAGTAAGATTTGTTCAAAGAGCCAAAAACTTTGCCGATGAAAGGGGTATGGTAAGATATCCATGCAAAAAGTGTGTGAATTTAATATTCCAGCCATTACTAACATTGGAAGCGCATATTATAGATAATGGATTTCATCCATTATACATAAATTAGGTACATCATGGTGAAGTAGATGTTTCAACTTCTGGAGGAACTAATGAGATATCTCCTAACAATAGAGATGAGCTGGCAGATATTATACATGATTTCATTAGCCCTGAGACAACTGAAGTTGATTTTCACAATGACGAGTACAGGTGTGAGAATGCGGCTGACGAAGACATTGGAACAAAATATAGTAACTGTGATAACCTATTCGAGCAAGTAGAAACAGAGTTGTATCCAGGTTGCACAGCATTTTCAGCATTGAACTTCTTGGTCAAACTTATGCATTTGAAGGTTCTGCATAAGTGGACAAACAAATCATTTGATGCTCTTCTTCGATTATTAAAAGAGGCACTTCCAAACGATAATAAATTGCCTGATTCGTACTATGGTGCAAGGAAATGGTTCAACAAGTTAGGGTTGGGGTATGAATCAATCCATGTATGCAAACATGATTGCACACTTTTTTGGAAAGATCATACTTCTAAAGATAATTATCCAATTTGTGGGGAGAGTCGATGGGTAAATAAAACTACAAAAGGAAAGAAGGTGCCCTAAAAAGTGGTTCAATATTTTCCTTTAACTCCTCAACTACAGCATCTATATCGGTCGAAACATACTGCAAAAAACATGATATGGCATCACACTAGAAAATCAAAAGAAGATGGAGTAATGCAACATCCCGTGGATGGAAAAGCTTGGCAGGAGTTCGATAAGAGGTATCCTAATTTCTCCGCTGACCCATGAAATGTCAGGTTGGGTTTAAGTGTAGATGGATTTAATCCTTTTGGTGATAGGAACCTATCTTATAGCATGTGGCTAGTGGTTATGACTACTTACAACTTGCCACCATGGATATGCATGAACCAATCTTTTTTCATGTTGACCCTATTAATCCCAGGGCCGCAATCACCAGGTAAAGATATCGATGTGTTCTTACAGCTGGTCGTAGAAGAGTTGAGGGATCTCTGGGAGAGAGGAGTTGAAACTCGAGATGCAAATACAAATACGGTGTTCAATATGCGGGTAGCATTGCTCTGGACTATTAATGATTTTCCTGCTTGAAGTAGTCTATCCAGATGGAGCGGGCAAGGATACAAAACATGTCCTATATGTAATTCGGATACTCCGTCGATTCGAGTTAGAGGAAAAACAGCTTACGTGAGTCATCGTCATTGGCTTTCAAGAAATCACACATGGAGAAATATGAAGGAATTCAATGGAAGGTCAGAGAGGAGACCCCCTCCTCGACCTCTTACCAATAATGTTATCATGGAACAGTTGGCCAGAGTGCCACAGAGACTTCCAGGAAAATATGCTGAATTTGGTGGTGTAAAGCGAAAGAGAGGTGCCGACGAACTTAATTGGAGCAAGAGAAGTATATTTTTTAATCTTCCTTATTGGCCAACAATGAACTTAAGGCATAACATTGATGTCATGCATGTCGAGAAAAATGTATGTGATAGCATCTTGGGTACATTATTGGAGATTGAGCACAAAACAAAGGATACAGACAATGCAAGACAAGATTTGGCAGACATAAAGATAAGGCCTAACTTGCATCTGTATGAGCAGAGGGGTCAACTTTTCAAGCCACATGCTGGATATATGCTTAACCAAGAAGAGCGGAAACGATTTTGCCAGTATATAAAGAATGTAAAATTTTCAAATGGCTTTGCTGGGAGTCTTAGTAAGAATGTCACAGATCGTGACCTGAAGTTAAAGGGGTTGAAATCACATGATTGTCATGTTATTATGCAAAGATTGTTAGGACCAGGTGTCCGAGCTTTTTTGCCAAAGGAATTATCATATCCACTTGTCGAGTTATGCAATTTCTTTAGTCAAATATGTGCTAGAACTCTTAACAGGGAGGATATTCTGCAAGCCAAACAAGACATTATCATAATTTTGTGCAAGCTTGAGAGGATATACCCCCCAGCATTTTTTGACATAACGGTTCACGTGGTAATGCATCTGCCAGATGAAGCATTGGAAGGAGGACCCATTCATTTTCGGTGGATGTACCCATATGAGAGGTATATAAAAAAGTTAAAGGATTACATTCAAAATCGTGCTCGGCCGGAGGGTTCAATTGTAGAAGGATATATTATTGATGAGGCATTAACGTTTTTCTCCATGTATTTGGAAGAGTGGAAACTAGATTCAATCGCTTTGATAGAAATCAAGATGTAACACCTAGTCAAACAAGAAGGACATTGTCGGTGTTCCAGTCCCAATGTCGACCGATAGGGAAGAAGACAATTTCTCATTTCGATAGGAAGGATCGAGATATTGCAGTATGGTACATCTTGAATAATTGTACTGAGATTGAAAAATATCTCCAGTGAGTATCTTAAACTTCAGTTATGTTCTTCTCCCTTTTGTGATTACAATAGACTAAGATTGTTATGCTCTACAGTAAGCATCGATTGGAACTGGAACGAAGTGGTGCTGAAGATATTGATAACTTACAAAGAACTAAATTCCCCTCCTGGTTTTACTCGAAGGTAAGGATTTTTTCTTCCCAAATCCATTGAACGGATATCTTAAATATTGTTCATTTCTCTTGTTGATATTTTAATTTAATTCTTGGAATAATTGCTACTTTTGTATATGTACTATTTACATAGGAACGGTTCCTTAGAGGCCACCGAAGAGTTACTGTCATTAGCATCCGGTCCCAGTTTCACTAACATGGTATGCTCTGCGTGTATTATGAATGGAGTACGTTTTGTAGCCAAAGCTCGGGATGAGAAGCATAAAATGCAAAATAGTGGCATTTCTGTTCCGGGGATTGATGGCAACATGTTTTATGGTGTACTGGAAGAAATAATTGAGTTGACTTATTTAAATAAGTACAATGTGACTTTATTTGAATGCAAGTGGTGTGACACTGATCTTACAAAGAAGAAACTTTATACTGACAAGAATATCACAAGTATCTCCATTAACGGACAATGGTATAAGGATAATCCTTACATACTTGCTACTCAAGCAAAACAAGTATTTTACATTGAGGATCTCCTTAATGGACCAAATTGGATGGTCGTCCATAATATGGTGCATCGCAATATATGGGATCTACCCAGTGATGGAGATAATGCACAAGACTTGTTATTTCTGCAGGATAGTAACTCGTCCAACTTCAACTTCACAGTTGATCTAGGAGATTTCGATCTAGTACATCTAGGTAATGAAAGAAATAGTCCTTCAATCGTTCCAACGCACAAGAATGTTGGACCTGGTGCTCATGGAGAAGACACCTTCATCGATGATGACGAGAGCCTTGAAGATGAAATAATTGATGATTATATGGATGAGGAGCCCACACAATCTGATAATGAAGGAGAATCCGATGACCATCAGTCTATTAGGTTCACTGACACTAATTCTGATTAGGAAAAAATAACATATTCAAACTACAACTACAACTCATAATTGTGTAAGCATGATTATTAAAATAATAAATGTGATTGTAAGAGATTGAACCATTTCATCCTTCAACTGGACATTGAGTTCTTTTTAATTACTTATATGATGTGTATTATTTTAGTTATGGCAGATGTCGAGGCACGATACCACGGAGGTGACGCTGAAGGCGACCCACTGGAGCGACCCATCCGTATTCCATCTCAGTGTGAGGGCTCAGGTATTTGTTATTAATTGTGCATACCTAAGCTTGATTAAATATTATGTTTATTTTGTTAATATTTTTCTTTATTAAATAAAGTAGCACCTGCTAAGAAAAGGGAGCCGAATAGGTCCCTAAGACTGCATGAGAAGATTAGCAGGGGTGGAGGCAGACCGGTGCCTGTACAGTTTGATACGACTGGTACATGGCATGCGGTTAGTGAGAATGCCAGTCATCTCCCTCGTGATATTGGCAGCATGATCCGCGCCCACGTGCCGCCCTATTATAAGTCATGGTGGGCTGTACCTCAGGAGATTCGAGATAGAGTTGTGCAGGAGGTTTGCGTAAGTATCCATTTCCTTTTGAATTAATGTCTTTGAGATTGAAATTTCTAAATATATGACTTATAAATTTATTAAATGTCTTATAATGCAGTCCCATTTTGAGTTCCAGGGCATCTCCGAGGGTGATCGGGATAGAGCACTCTCTGGTTTGATACGGACTGCTGCCGACTTGTACCGAGATTGGAAGTACAGTTTGAATAAGTATTTCTTAGAGCATGGAGGTGATCGATACGAGGAGTATGACTTGGATCGAGCTCGACGTTGTGTGCCTCGGTCTGTCTCACCGCAGACATGGCAGAGGTGTGTGGATTTCTTTGATAGTGACGAGTACAGGGTAAGTATGATATTTTATGGTATTATGTCAGTATTTCATAATTAGTAGATTGTGAACATTAAAATTTAACTTTTTTCTCTTAATTTACAGGAGTTGTCTGCAAGAAATACAAATAATAGAGCACAGAAGGTCGTGAATAACCGGCATGGGTCAAAGTCTATTACTGCACATTACTTTGATAAGGTAATTTAAATTTTTTCTATCTTTTTTAAATATATCCATTTGTTAAATAGCATTACTACCCTTCATCCTTTTTTTTGTTGCAAAAATTGAACAAAGAAACAGAGATACTTGTGAGCTGCAGTCGGTGCCCGATAACTTTAGGGACCGACACACATACAGGTCGAGGGAGTGGGTGCATCCAATCCTTCAGGGGCAACATGTAAGTTGTTTGAATTTCATAATTTAAATAAAATTTTACAAATATATCTTCTAAGATAGATTTCTTATTACTTTTTTTTAATAATTTAAGGCGAGGATGACTGAGCTCATGACTCAGCATGTACAGTCTAGTGTATCATCCACTAGCTTGCCTACGACTCCTGTACAGTTAGATGAGGCTGCCATCGCCGATGAGGTACTTGGCACTCGTCGAGGGTACAGGAAGGCTGTTGGGCGTGTACTTGCTGGTCAGACTTATCATTCGATGGGGACTTCTAGCACGGCGACGAGCTCACAGACTGTGTCTCAGGTCGGTGAGTTGCAGGAGCAGTTACACCAGAGTCGGGAGCAGGTTGAGCAGAGCCAGCTATTGATTCAGCAGCAGCAGCAGCGGCTTGATCAACAGCAGCAGCAGATTATACAGTAGCAGGAGATGATGCAGCAGCAGCAGCAGATGCAGTAGCAGTTTGGGACTTATCTCACTGACCTCGATCCTTAGACAGCAGGGTATCGTCCTACCGCTGCCTCCATTTGCTGCTGCTACACCGCCTGGGCCGAGTAGATTTGCGCCTGCACCTACCGCTCAGCCGCCACCGTCATTTTATCATCCTCGTAGTCAGGATGATGATGATGATGATGATGACAACGACGACGACGACCACGGTGCACTGTGATTTTTCACCTCCCTACTTCCCCATAGTATATTTTGTTTATGTATTTTTATATTTTCTATGTGTGCACATTTACATAGATGATGTATATATATTAATTTATTTATATAAATATTATTTTTACCATTACTTTATGAGTATTAATTTTTTATGTTAGATTAAATTGTTAAACATTATTAATAATACTATTGATATATTATAATTGTATAATTTATATTAAAATAAATTAAATTAAATTTAAATAAATTATTAAACGGGTCAAGTAAATTAAAATAAAGAACATATAATTTGAAATATACGACAATTTAATTTTAAATTTTTTAAAAAAAATTAAAAAACTTTTAGCGGCGACAATTGTCATCGCTGTAGGTTATAAGTCGTCGCTGAAGGTCAGGCTTTTAGCGATAACAATTGTCGTCGCTGAAGGTCTAGTCTTTAGCGACGGCAATTGTCGTCACTGAAAGCCTGACCTTCAGTGACGACAGTTATCGTCGCTGAAAGCCTGACCTTCAGCAACGACTTATGACCTATAGCGACGACAATTGTCGCCGCTAAAAATCAAATTTCAAATTTTTTTGAAATTTGAAATTATTTTCTGCGACGACTTTGTCATCACAAAAGGTCCATCTTTTAGTGATGACAAATTGTCGTCGCTAATGACCTCTTCAGGCACGAATCTACACCGACGACATTTTTAACTACAACTTTTTCTTTTGTGACGATCGAGAACTTTTTAGAGACGACAAATGTCGCTGCTAAAAGTCTTTTTTGCTGTAGTATTTAATATTATTGTTTGAGTGTTAGGCTTGAACAATAAAGAATTAATTTAGGTATTGGGCCTAAGTTAATTAATTTAGGAACATTAGGAATGTTATTAAGATATTCCTAATCCAATTAATCAAATTAAAGTAATTCTATAAGAGTTATTTAGAATAAATTAACCAATTAAGGGCTAGACTATCTTTTAATAATTCTATTTATTATGACTTTCCTTCTTTTAGATTTTTCATTCATCATTATGTTTTATTTTATTTAATTGCATTAATAAAACCTTGGTTTGTTTTAAATGTTATTGTCATATTTTGATAATCTAATCCTTTGGATTCAATTTAAACTCACCTTATCTATATGGAAAAGTAAGTTTAGTTTAATTTTTTATATGAAACAACATGCCATTAGATGTAAAAAAAAAACAACACATTTTGTAGGTGGTAGACAAGAAGTGAATGGACTTTAAATATAACTTTGTTAAAGGCTGCATCAACAAAAAAGGAAAAGTGATGCCTCACTTGATAAAAAATATTATAAGATTTATCCTAAGACGCGAGTGATGTTTGTGAATATATGTAAAAGGGAGGAGTTTTTGGTATATATGGTCATCTTTCTATTATCTTTATTCCACTATTTATAATTAATCCATCTTTTTATCACTTGTTTTATTTTTCTAGCAATAAGCTTAAAGTGCAAAAATTAAGATGAACCAACCTAAAAATACCTATAATTACAAATGTGCAAAAAACTTGAGGAGAATCTTCTTAAGGAAAGGACTTATGCTATTATTAAGGCTTTTCATTAACTTATTGATCAAGCATCAACCACTATTATCCTCATTCCATGATATAAGTTATGGGTGAGAGCCAGAGTTAACAATTGAGGTGAATACATAATTGAGGAAAGTCAACAAAGTTATGAGCAAATAGTAAAAGATGTTAATATCTTACTTGTCAAATACAAAATGTCTTGTCCAATTATCAAAAAAATGAATAATAATGTTTGATTACATTATCTTAGGATGAGCTTGCACATGAAGCTTCCTTAAAAGAGTTTTGATCAGTTTGAAAAAAGAATGGATATATTAATTATTACCTTAGGCACTATAAAGCATTTTGGACATGTCAGGGGCATTAAAGAATCAATAAGCTTTAATACTTACTTCATTGAAGCTTTAAAATATCTTTACACTAGAGGACCATTTGATAGAGATATCAAGGAGCTAAAAGTACATATCACAATTAAGGTGTCAAAAAGAGTGAAGAAAGAAGTTATAAAGGGGATAAAGATATGAAACTAGCTGCCACCTTACGAAAGGAGGATGAAGTATGGATAATGACCCTTATGACATAATTAGCCAACTGTTGCCCTACTAATCCTAATCTCCTCACTTAACTACCTTAGGTAAATACTTGTTACCTAATTACTTGTTGTTAGGTACTTTCAATAAGGTGTAATTTTGTATTGATGCTAATTAACTAGTTTATTTATCCTTTTAAAGTGGACATAAATGTTTACTTATGGTTGCAAGACTCTTCATTAGATAAGTGGCGATGGATATGGCTTTCTCGGCCCATATGCTCTACATTTTTGCATTGCCAAAGACTAATGTAAGATCATGATAGATGTTGTTGAGGAAAGTATGACTAAGGTAAGGTGACTACCATGACCCAAACAATTAGCATTTACCTAACTTAGCCAAAAACCTTAATTACATTATGCATAAAGGTGAGGTTTTCTATTATTTCTTATCACTTATTTATAGTTAAATACATATTGCTCATATTGTTTAATTCTATTACTTTTTTTACAATCCATTTTAGATGCCTCAACCAAAAGAAATAAGAGGTGGATAAAGAGGATGATAGTAAGCTCCAAAAATTAAAACATTTGATAACCTATCTTTAGTAATCCCCTAGAAAGGCCAAACCTTGGCAAAAGCTCTAATTCATTGCAAATGGGATGCACAAAGTAAACATCATACTGCTGCATATGAGATATAAAATTATGGCACATGAATATAACATTAGTTTGTCCAAGGAGTTCATCTTGTATTTTCTAAAACATGGAAGAGCTAGATGTATGTATTATGGAGATTTAGATTAGGTACATTATTTTTTTAAAAAAAATAGTCATTAATGGTTTGCAAGAGAAAGCTAAAAGAAGAAAAAATGCTAGCTAGTCTAGTGTACTACCTTTAAAGGTAAAAAAACTTAATTATATCTAACCTTCTAATGAGGAGAACTTAAGTTAAGATGATTCATAGGGTTAAATGAATCCTTGCTTAATTTAGAAGCCTATAGCTTAACTTACAAACCAAATTATTAACAATGTTTATAGTAGTAAATCCTTATAGGTCAATTTCTAACTTTTGTTTAAGTATTAAAATGATATGGTTCCATTAATCCTTAACATGAAAGTTGTTAGGTTGGATCTAAGCTGACTTTGGACATTAGTTTCACTTTATTTGGACTTTTAAAGCCAAATATATGGCTAAAAAATCATAACCAAGTCAAATTGGACAAAAAAAAAACTACTTCATAGTCATGACCAAATTTAAACCTTTAAATGCTTAACTAAGTTTTGACTAAAGTATGAAATTTTTGGAATTTCCTTTCAAATTTCCAACACCTTTAATATAACCTAATTAGACTTCTAGATAATATTGCAAAATCATGACTTAATCACAAAATAAGACTAATTCCATTAAATTAAGCACATATAATATTATAAGAGGTATAAAACAAATGAAAATAATATAGATAATATTTTACATATCAAATTGTTCCATACTTAGGCTTATAAGTCCTTAAGCAAACACAACTTGATTTAAAACTAAAGTATAAAAGATTAGCTTTTCAAAGACTTCAAGATCATAAAATTCATAAGGAAATAATAAAAACCCTTAAGAATCATAACTCATCATAATAGATAATCTTGGCAAGTTGAAAATTAATTAATATAACAATTTCATTCAAAATAGATAAATCAAATTGGTAGGCCTTCACAAAATTCACTTTTCATCTTTTAAATGTTTAAGGTTAGTATTTCACTTAATTTTATTCTATGAAAATGTCCTACCATAAGTCTGTTTATCATGTAATCTTTATTACTCAAATTACATGTAGAATACAAATTAAAAGGACCTTATTGAATGTTGTAATAGGGTTAAGAAGAAAGGGAAGGAAAATTGAAGATATAAAATTTAAAAACTAAAGAAATTAATAAAGCACTTGAAATATAAATATATAAGAAAATTATGAACAATTACAATATTAACATAGTAACTTAAATTTTAATTTCAAATACTTATTAACTTTTTTCCTCTTTGTTTCCTAATTCATTTTTCCTTATTATATATATATATATATATATATATATATATATATATATATATATATATATATATATATATATATATATATATATATATATATATATATATATATATATATATATATATATATATATATATATATATATATATATATATATATATTCTCTTTTTCTCCTTTTCTTTTATTTTTTTAAACTTCATCATTCTTTTTTACCTTTTTTCTATTAATCAAACCTTGATGTTGAAAATGATGATTTTTTTTCATATATGACACATATACACACTCCTATACTTATTCAAGCACTATAAGAAATTTGCATTTAGTGATGGACACTTAATTTATTAATAACTAATGTCTAAAGTGCTATCAATAGCATATATAATGTCCTTATTTCTCAAAATTGTAGACAAACTAATGTTACACAAAGATTTGATCTTCATTTTTTCATACACTCCACTTATTTTTCTTTGATGTTTGTTCAATGATTATGTGGTGCCAACCTTCTACCATCTTTGTGCATCTCTTCCCATCTATTTGAGGTGTTTTCCTCAATTCTCTTATACATTGTGTACTTTCTATGTTTTAATTGTAGTATTTATGGTTAAATAGGTAGCATTATCAATCTTTGTTGAAAAGCTTTCATTTTTTATTCTTAAAAATTACTTTTCAATTGTTATTTACATATTTTAGAAGCATTATTTAACATAAAAAGTTAATATACTCAAATACATGTCCTATTTTGTACTTATATTTTTAAAAATATCATTTTTACTTAAATATTATATTTTTAGAGTAACTTTCTATATTAATGTGGCTTTGTTGCTTAGCTATTATTTTTGGAAATGTTAATTTGTTATGGATACAATTTTGTTCTAAGATTAGATTGAATGTGATAAGATGATATGTAATTGTTCCTTGTTATTTAAGTTGTCACTATTGGTGTATGTCCTAAAACCAATCATATAGATGATTAAAGTTATACACAATGTATTATATTTTTAGGTAATTTAATTATTATATTTTATTTTTATTATTATTATGTGCAATTTATAACTTAATATAATAATTATCCTTGAAATAGCTTTACTATTCCTAAAATGCCCTTAGTCAAGTATTATTACGAAAAGGATAGTAATAATACATCGAGACTAGCATGTATAGTGACTGATGATTACGAATCATGGATATATGATATCAAGTCAATACATGAGTACATTGCTAGTGAATAATGTACAAGACTAACCCACTATAAGAATATTGCATGGATAAATGTGTCATAAGTTATTCTCATATGATCACAAATACACATAAACCTTTGACTTGAAGTCACTACGGTTCCCTACATGAGGAATTACTCACTTTAATATTGTCCTATATCAACTTTAATCAGGATGACAAGTAGGGCATTGATTGGGTGTGTCATAAATCATGCAAAGGGAAGTGAGTGATGTAAATGAGATTTTGTTACTCTTGTATAAAAGAGAAATATCGTTGGGCCTCTTGATTGAGTGACACTTAGAAATGCATGGCCATACTCAATTGAATTAATATGTGATATTAATTATTTATTTTAAATTTATTCAGTATTAAGAAATATAAATCGAATATTAATGAGGATGACACATTCCATGCCTCTAGTTCAATTTGGATATTATTACAAAAGGGTTATGATGCAAAATGTTGATCATATATTAGGTGGATGTCGAATCACAGACATTCTTACTACTTGAGTGGCAGTGATGTATTGCTAGATACCGCTTACTGTCTATGGCTCAATAAATGAGTCATTGTTAACGTAGTAAGAACTTACAGGATCACACAAAAGGAGGAGGAATAAGATAATAATTAATTAGATTTTAATTATATTAATATCCAATTAATTGAACTTATTTTCGTGCATATATATTATTATTAAGAATAATAATAAGTTATTCACATAATATATATATAATATTATGTGATATTATTTAATATTAAAATAATATTAAATAATTATGTTATCAGATATTAGATAAATATATTATGAGATAATATTATTTTGATATTTGATAACTATATGCTGGAAATCGCGCATCATACATGCACAGCGGAATAAAATTTTTGCACGATTTCCACCAAGGATCCATGTGAATTTAGAATGCCATAGATTAGGGATTAGGGTTTATACCTTTCGGCAAAAAATCTTCTGACCACTACAGCAAGTCCGATCTACTTCCAAATCATGAACCGGAATGGAAACTAGTAAATCAGATCACCAATACAACGTTTATGTGGCTGCACCTTTGTGGTATCCACACGAACCCGTGAATCACCGATAAATGTCCACTACACACACCGGTTAGAATTGATCTCCTTACACCTCGTAGTGCTAGCTACGCCTCTTTAGGAATTTTGGTTAAGGAGAGGTGCTAGGTTTTTTTAGCTTTTGCTTGGGGTGCGTGAAATATAATAGTAATCCTATTATTACCCAATAAGCCTATTTAAATAGGTGCATAGAAAAACCTAACCTATTTGGGCTTTATTCCATGTATAATTATAGGCTTACTATTGGGTCTTATAATTATAACACGAATTCCCAAATATTAAGCCCAAATAATTTGGTCCATTAATTCCAAATTCACTAGGCTCTAAGTATGCGACCCTACAGGCTCTCATTACATTGGCAATGATCATTAATCATATTAATGATCATAAATAATGATTAGTGTCTAGCAACACATCATTATTACCCAAGTAATGAGAAAGTCGGTGATTTGACTAAACCTTTACACATGATCATCACTTATGTCCTTTTGTCCTATACATCTAGATTGAGCACGAGACATGGACTGTGTCATTCCCGTATAGCCCAATCTTAAGGTTTTTTTACTCCTAAGTAAGTTGACTAAAACAAATGTAATTGACATCTCGTGTCAATTCATCTTAGCATGGCCATGCATTTTCTCAGCTTTACTTAATCAAGGGACCCATAGATGTTACTCCTGTTATATAGGAGGGACAAATCCCATCTTGATCACACAAATCCCTCCGCATGATATGTGACATATCCAATATCTACCCTTGCATTCACTTAACCATCAGTGACATAAAATAGTATCAAAATATGAAACTCACATGTAGGGAACCTTGGTGATCTCAGGTCAAAGGACCATATTAATAATGATCACTAAGAACCACTTATGACACTCATATAACGATCCATGCATTATTCTTAATATGGGTCGGTCCAGTAGACAAGTTCTCTAACTTGTACTCATGTGTAAATTTAATATCACATATAAGTCTTCACACATGTTAGTCTTAACATATCAAAGCAACCTAATCCACAATGATATATGACTAGGGACATTTAAGAATACAATTATTTCAAGGTTATTATTATAATTTAATATATTACGCAGATAATATATATAAATATAATAATTGGAATTGCCATTAAAATAACATGATTCAAAATTACAATCACCAATATGATTAGTTTTAGGGCATATACACTAACACTATATGCAATTATCTAATAATTAAGATATTTATATTATGAGATAATATTATTATCTAATATTAGATAATTAATAGATAAGTCCTATCTTTTCCCATTATCTCTAGGATAAGGATAAGATGAGTTATTAAGTGTGATTAGGATTTTGGAAGCATTATCCTAGTAGGACTAAGATTATAGCTTGCCTAAGTTCTATAAAAAGGGACTTGAGGGCAGCACTTTTACAATACGTTCAAAGCTTCCATATAAACCCTAAATCACTCAGAAAACATCCAATCCTAATTCTTAGAGAGAAAAACGTATCCTAGCAGATTCGTGAAGGGTGAGAGGTCGTTGTTCATTCCGTGTGGATACCGTAGAGATGCTGTACCTTCTGGTCGGCGTTTGGTTCATCTACTCTCAAGTTTTGATCAGTAGAAATGCGAGTGCCCAATAGGTAAAACCCTAATCATTGACTTATGCTTTTTGCATGGATCCTAGGTAGAATTCGAATCAAAATTTTGAAATTCTGCTGCATATAATAATCCGAATTCCCAACAGTCATATGCATGTGCTCAGTTATTTTATCACATGTTGCTTAGCATATAAGTTAAATATTTGTGTTGATTTTATTTAAACTCTTTAAATAAAAGTAACATGAATTTAGTTGGTTTCAATAAATGTGGTAAAAAGAGGAAGAGAATTAGAGGCCATATATTTAAGAGGGAGATAATCCTCAAGCACATCGAAAGGGATAAATTGAAAGTAGACTTCAATGATAATAGAGTTACATGCGAGCTTAGTGAAATTTAATTAAACTATTACCTTCGTTCCTTGTATGCACTAAGGTACCCATTACTATTAAGTATTAGCACCAAGCGGAAAAAGAAATCAAGGATGCCATTTAGAATGGTATATTCATAAGGAACCTTAATATTTATTTCCATTTTAATTTTTAAATATGCATTACAAGAAGTCCTAGATTACCAATCATGTTTATGATTCATTTGTAGGATATTTTGCTGGCTACCTTCAATATTCACTAAGGTTACAAAAATTATGTCTTTTTATTAGTGGGTAGGAGGTGGAAGAATTTTAAGCATAAGTTAAAGAAGTAACATGTTAGCTTTGTAGGGATAGAGGTGAGATCTGCCCTAAAAAAATATCATTGGATTGACTAGGAGATGTGGAAGAAGTTTATGGAGACATGCTATTTAGAGGAGTTCCAAGTAACTATAACTATCTTAGTATTGTTTTCCTTCTTCCACTATTGACAAAGAATGTCATCTTCTCATCACTTGTTTTATTTTTTTGGTTGATAGGTTGTAAGTGCACAAAATAAGGCAAACAAAGCTAAAAATATGTATAAGTATAGGTTATCTTGAGAAATATATAGGAAGCTCAAAAGGGACCTTATCAAGGAAAGAACTAAACTTGCTAAGGAGGCTACTAATTAGTTTAAATATCTACCATTTACCTTTATCATCTTTATACAATGACATAAGTTATAAGTAAAAGTTAAAGTTAACACTTAAGATAAATTTATAATAGAAGAGATTTGATAGGTTTCTTAACAAATATTAAGTTATGTTATAGTTTTATTTGTCAAATACATAATTTGATGTTCATTTACTAGCAAATGAATAATCAGGTTTGATTATATTATGCTAGGATAAGCATATGCAGCAAGCAACTTAAGGAGATTTTCAGTTGGAAGGTAGGATGAACATCATCACTATTGCCTTAGGAACTTAAGAGCATCCCAAGTGAATGATGGATGTTAGAGGATTAATGAGTTTTTACAAATACCTCAGGGAACTTCAAAATGTTCTTATGATAGTTAACTATTTAGTAAAGAAAGGGTGAAGTTGAAGGAAGAATTGAAAGAGCAAGTTCTATAGCATATGATGGCATCCTCCAGTAAAAAGCTAGGATATTGACCACCTTAAAGGAGGAGGAGAATGTATGGATGACAACCCATACACTATAGCAACATAATTGTTACTTTGCTAACCGTAGCCTCTTCACCTAATTCCCACAAACAAATTCTTGTTACCTTACTACTTATTACTAAGTACTACTTTATCATGTTGTAATATTACATTGATACTAATTAACTAGTTTATTTATCATTATAGGGTGGAAGTATATGTATACTTATGATTGCGGGACCTTCTATTCCTGCAAGTCATGCAACATATGGTCTTCTTTTAGTGTGCTCCACATTATTGCACTATTAAAAGACCTATGTAAAATTGTGGTTAAGGTTGTTAAGGGTGCCACAACTTTAGTACTATTGCTAATGGATGAGGTAACTAAGGTGGCATAATTGATTAGCACCTACCTAGCTTGGACAATGGTCTTGATTTCATTTTCCATAAAAGCAAGGTTTTTAATCATTTTAAGTTCATTATTTATGGTCAAATAAAATATTACCTAATATGTTTGATTGCTATATTTTTTTACAATCCATTTTAGGTATCTTTTAGGAAGTAAAAGACAAGAGAAAGATGGAGAAAGGCAAGATGAGAATGGATAGTCCAAAGAATCAAAGACTTTGATAGCTCATCCATAATAAAAAAACAAAGGTTGACACATTTTCAGAACATTTCTAATTTATTACATAGAAGATAGGAAATGATGATCTTATTCTGTTGAAGATGAGGAAAGACATCGTGGGACATGAATATACCATTCTTCTATCCAAGCATCTCATATTCCATCTTAAGCCTAAAAAAGATAGATGTTTCAAATGTGAAAAATTGGATAAGGTGTATATGAATTTACCTCTAAAGTCTTCCTTTTTTTGTGTACATATTAGATATTATGAATGTTATTACTCATGAATTTTAAAAATGATAGGTACTTGCATTGCATCACCTAGGATAAGAACTTAAGTTTTTACTTTGGTTTCCTAAATCCATAAAGGACTTAAGAGGGGCGACAACAACAAAGTTTTGATACAAGTACATACACATGGTCATGCTAGTGAACAAAAGGTGACTACGTCACATCTTACTATACTATGAATGGTATGTAGGTGCAAGAATAGAACTTAAATCATCTTAGGTTATATTTTCTTCTTAGCTATCTTATTTTGACATTAATAATGTTGTAGCTACCATGGGATGTTGAGTGCCATCTATTTGAAGGATAGAACATACTACTGGCTTAACCTACTAGGATACGGACCATGCCTAGGTTAGAAAGTAGTACTTACGAAGGCAATGGACATATATTATAGGTAAGCAACACTGCCGACAAGACAACCACTATCAAATGGGTGCAAATAAAGGAAATGTTCTTGTGCATGTTTGGATACCTAATATAGTAATTCATTATCATTACATGGAATTGACATAGTTTTGAGTTAGTTTGTTGTAATGCCCCAAACAAACATGCAACATTGAGTGCAGGTACTTCATAATGAAATATATACAAGACATAGTTATGCATATAAAGAAAAGAGAATGGCCTAATAAGGAAATTCATTTGAATTTCGATTAAGTAAACACTTATGGAAATCATCCAATTCTATTTTTATTAACTTTTGCATGTAAATATGTAGTTTTTCCGAAGAAAAATAACACCCTACAATAAAGAAGAGATAGAAGCCTTGCATTAAGGAATAAGCTGTTTATGTATTAAGAGAGAAAGAAAAGCATTTCCTCAAAGGGGTTGCCTAATGTGTAACTTAATGAGTTTAATTTGTAATTGAAAATGTGATATATGAATATGTTTGTAAGACTTAATGCAATTACCTATAAATGTATATATTGTTTTGTATGTATTATTAAAGTTATTTTCAAGTATTGTTGTATGATTTAATATTATTAAGAATGTGGTGCTTCTTTGCATCAACAAGTATGTCTACCTACTACTTATGTAATAGGTTTGGTTTTTGACTTTTAGGTTGTAATAGAAATGTTTTTGTTTTTTCAAAAAAAGAAAGAGTAATGATGTTGATTTTTTATTAATAATTGATCTGAATAATATATGATATTAATATCTTAGAATCAGGTAGTAAGAGCAATAATTAGATAAAATGTAAAACAACACTAATTTTATTTGATAACTGATGTGGAAAAGTAAACCATATGTTGTTAATTTTAGTCTATAATCAACATGGAATACATAAATGATGCCATTTTTCTTTCCTCGAACATAAAATTATGTTGATATATGTTTAGATTGTGCATTTCTGATTTCATTATTTAGGGTTTCAAGTGGTTTGGGTATCGATATATTTCCCTTAGAGTATTCCCCTTGTCCTATCATGAATTCAATTTGAATCATTTTAATGAGTTTACTTGAAGCTAAAAGGAAGGTTGTAACATTACTAAATGGTTCAGATGAGATTCATATTTAGTTTTAAAGAAAAGATTACTTGTCTTGATGCTAAATTGTAGATTGAAGAGCGAGAATGTCTTCTTTTTGAAATTCATAATATCTTACAAAGAAATCAACCAATTAATTTTCTTTTGTAAAGAAGAATTCTGCTTCAATTTCTTCACATAAAAGGTCACCTTAACTTGAGTTCAACCATTTATTTTCTCTTACTTGCGTTTTCTTCTCAACATTAAAGTTCGTTTAAGCATCTAATTTTTTCTCTAAATCTAATGAAGAATATCTATTTGTTGTGTATAATATTCATATGTTTGTATTTTATGTTTTTATTCCATTCTTGAAGAAAAGGTGGAAAATTTTTTGTTTATAAAAGTAAATCAATGGATATTTCTATGCAAAAGACTAGAATGATAGGAGCACTAAGCAAACAACACACAACATCACCAAAGTTTTATAGCATAAACTAGATAATAATTTTCTCCTCAATATGGTATATTTTATTAATGTTACATCTACAATATCAATTCTAACATGGTTGTACCTTTCTTTTGCCACAATGGGATTTACAAATATTTTTCTTAGTTGTCATATCAGTGAAAGATAATGTAACTTTCTTTTGTGCATTTAAAGGTATTATTTGCAAATTTTTCAATATGTACATATTACATGTTTTTTATTATTTTAATCTAATTAAATGTATGAAATTGTTATCACTAGTTGTTTATCATAATTAAGATTTTTTTTTACCATAGAAAGATTGAGATATAACTTGAATATTATTGTCTTATTGCTTGTATAATAATATGAATTTTGGATCCTATAATTAGGTTTGAATATTGCTTTGGGAATAGTAGAGTTTAGGAAAGTCCTAATGGATAAGAAAAACTGGTAAATAACTTGGGTTATTTTATAAAATTGTCATCTCATTCAACATTCCATATTGATTATTTAATAGAATTGACATATTATGTGAAATTGAAGATGTAGGAAGGTCAATTTTCAATGATGGCTAACAAGATGACATCTTATATTAAAAAATAACATTGGTTATTAAACTAATAATTGACTTCTTTTTTCAATTAATTAACAATATTTAGAAAAAAACATCTTGATTTTCATGTCAAAGAACCAATGCCATTACATATACTCAACATCAATTAGAAATTGACTTTGAATATACCGAACTTACAATGCCATTTGTATAGATGTTAGTCAATAACACAATGTGAAATAAGTTAAACAATTAATATTAAAAGGCATCTATAATAGTGTTAGGAAATTGATGTTTACTCAAGCTATTGTCAAAGTGCATCAAACAACTCTATTTTTGTTTGTATATCAACCCCAAAGGTGTTAAAAATCTTACTCTATTTAGCCATCTTAATAGTACTGCTCTTGTGTCCTCCCTGCAAAAATAAAAAGCATGTGAATTTCAACACTACTTTAATAATTCAAGCAATGAAATCTATTAGATATATATCTACTTTTTAGCACTAGCAGATCCTAAATCCACTCCAAACCCTAACATGGAGAGAAAAGAATGTTCCAAAAGAATTCTTAAAATAGAGTTTACTTAAATTAATTAAGAATTTATAAATTGAACATAATTTTTTAAATTGACTTCAAAGTAACAAAAAGATGACAAAAGAATAACAAATCTCTATTATACCATGATGTAATACAATTATTTGGCAATTTTTAAACTTCATACATAATGGTTCAACTGATAATTTTCAAATGATATTAAGCATTGCACGAGAAAGAGATAAGCATAAAGATGGAAGTTAAAAAAATTACATTAGCTTTGAGTTACTTGATTATCTTTAGTCAAAAAGCATCAATCATACCATCTTTCATTAGTGACTCTAACACATCTTTTAGAGCAATCACTAATGAACATATTCTATACCGAATCATTTAAATTCGACTAGTTCAAATGGAAAAAAATTTAAGATGCTCTAACTTATTAAAATAGCTCAACTCTTCGGATTGGGGGCACATTAATGAAAAAGAAATAGGGATAAGGCAATCATAACATCAAGCAACACTAGAACAAGCCCTAATTTTTCACTGAGGAATGAGTTATTTATGAAATTGGAAGTAATTGTTATTTGGTAAGACTTGACCACCTTAATTCTCATAACTCCATTTCCTACTTACTTTCCTAATTGATTGAGTACCAATTCTTTGATATCAATTAATTTACAATAAAATAAATGATTTTAGTTGCAAGTTGCAAAATCATTCGTGTAAACCCATCTTTCTGTAACTCCCTCTGTTATCTCCTTTTGTTAGTTTGAATTGCCACAAATTAGTGTCAAGCTAACAATTAACCCTAAACCCTTTTCACAATCTCAACGTTGAAATACACATTTTTTTTTAAATAGCAATTTACAACTAACCTAGAGAAATGGGGCACCGATGCGGCAGAAATTCAGCGTCGAGGGGTCCAATTGGCGATGACATGATAGTTGGAGCAAAGCCTTGTTTTGGTTGTAAGTTACGGTTGCTTGCCTTGGCTGCAATCATGAAAATAACGAAATGAGCGGGGCAAAACTAATTTTAAGTTGATTTGCGATGGACTTGGCACGAACTTTCCATACCAAATCGATCACAAGCTGCCAAATTTTTATAGACTTAATGAAATAAAATTTTAAAATTTTATATTTTTCAAATTCCCCTCCAATTTTAAAAAATTTGAATTAATGAAATTAATTTTTAAATTTATATTTTTCAATTTCCTTCCCAATTTCAAAAAATTACAAAAATTTAGAAATTTTTAATTTTTTAAAATTAAAAAAAAAAGAAAATTAAAAATTTCTACTTATTTGAAAAAAAAAATAAAAATTTGAAGTTGGGATGAAATTAGAATGTTTTCCATTTTAAGATGGAATTTCCGTCCCAAATTCCATCACAATTTAAAAAAAAAAAAAGAAATTTGACACACAAGATTCGTTGCACATCCGCCTCAATTTGGGACGAAAAATTTTCCGACCCAAAATTCCATCATAAAAACATTGTTGCTAATTTCATCTTTTCTCATTTATAAAAAATAAGTGGGAGATTGTTAGAGTATTTTTATAAAACTAATTGTGTTATAGTTTGTTTAAAATTATAAAACTTGTAAGGCATTAATGGCTGTCGTTTTGTTATTAATTATTTGTGAATGCCTTTGAATGACAATAGGAAAATTTTCAAAGCTAATGAAAGCCTTCAATTTTGGAAGATAAAACACACAACCTTCAAGCGAACCCGTAATCGAAAATAAATTGTAATGAATCGTCTTTATTATTTTGTCTTCAATCATGCAAAATGAAACTAATTTGCTTTTATTTTTTTTAAATTCAACACATATTTTCATTTTTATAAACCTGTGCTTTCACTCACACACAATAATTTTCATACTTTCTATCTTCTCCATTAATCACTCCCTTCCTTTATCTTATCAATTTTCAACAAAGACATTTTATACTTATTGGATAAAGAAAGGTGTAGGGGTAAAAAATCCATCTCATATTTTACACAGGGATATGAGATAAAATCAATCATTATTTTAATTGTTGCATGTGTAGAAGTAAGCATGTCAAAATTGTTTGAATTAGTCGAGAATGATATTCTTGTGATATGTAAAATCGCCTAAAAAAAAGCAGTAATTTTCATCAATTTATCGTCACTAACATAACTTCTCTTTTAATTTTTATTTAGTTATTTTGTTGTGTATTTCTCTAAGAAATTCAAAAAGATTATTAATGCTTGTCGAGCAAGATTGCACCATGGAGAATGGCAAATGTCACTAAGGACATTCAAGATATGTTGGCTAGGAACAAATACTTCCAAGTTTCTTTAACTAATCATTCATGTATTGGTACATTTTAGTGAGTTTGACAATGGATTTATAGGTCGGTCTGCTACTTTTTTGTGTTCGCCCTTCCGTAAATTAATCTGTACTCATAAAATGCAATTCGCTTCTTTTCAATAAATTTGATTTTTATTAGCAAAATTTTTTTATTAAATCTCTATGAGTTATGAATTTGGATTTCTTTCATTTCTTAATGAAATTAAGTCTACATTCATGGGAGATATAAGTTATAACACAGGATATTTTTTAATTATTATTATTATTCAAAATGCTGGGAACCTTAAAAAATGTGCCTCTAGTGTATGCAGCTGTCTAAATCTTTCTTGAATTTATATCCTTAGTTTAATTTTATTGAAGAAATTGAGGGATTTATATCCCTTTCTTATACATAAAATGTATCATTATCATGCAACTCCACCATCTCGACCGTTTTCATTTATTATCTAGTTGATTCAAATTTATCATCATTCCTAAGTTTGAAATTAAAATAAAAAAGTTGTATTGTTAATTTGCTCAACAGCAAGGTATTTATCTTACTATCGTTATCATTATTATTAGCTCTTTTACCGCCATCATTACACCTTAACCACGTTTAAATCCGTCACCAATTACCATCACTCCTCCCACCCCTGCTACGCATCTCCAGCTGCCACTCTCGCTGTCATTGAGCACCTGCCAACTATGACTATCTACCTCTTCTATCTCTTCATCAGACGTCGTCGCACAATGCTACTATTATTGCTATATATAATCATCTCTCATTTGTCATTATTTAATTAATATGATCTTGTTTATCATCACTTTTTCTCCGGCGTTATCACTATCTTCCGTGGCCACATATTTCCTTCCACCGTGACTGTATAATTTTACAAGGAATAAATTTTCATTGTTCTATATATATATATATATATTGTTTTCTAATTTCTGGCTCAACATATAACTGTTTCAAATAATGTCTAATTTTTCTGATTTGAAGAAGAGAAAGGAAAAATATGCCATGTATGAATGCTGGACGTTTAACACACGAAAGGGGCATCCGGGGGGCGGGGGGGTTCCATGCCCCTACATCCGGGGAATGGAAACCCGGATACCTGGCCAATTATTGGCCATTGCTTTTGATTGAAACTCTTACAACTGGAGGTAGATAATTACTCCTTTTTGTCAAATTGATCATTTGATTTTTATGAATGATCGATTAATTGACTTCCTTTATACGTAATTTTTTATTTAAGAAAAATAATTAAGAAATAGATAATTTTTATTAGATTTTAATGTATTTTTTATTTAAAATAAAGAGGTAAAAAATTAATAAATTTTTTAATTTCAATATTAAAAAATATTAAAAAATTTGCATCAATCTAACAAATTAAAAAGAAGTTATTTTAAAGGATTTAAAAAAATTATTTATTTATTTATTTACAGCTTGCAATGACATCAACTTAATTTAATGATGTGAATAATGTGTTTTTTTATTTTCATAATTTTTAACTTAAACAAACGTTTGATTTACTTACCAAAAGGAAAAAATGATGTCATTAAAAAAAGTAATTGTGAAAATAAAAAATACTTATTAACTAATTCTTTTATACTTAAATTATAATTACAAGTACGTATTGATATATTTAAATCAAATTTAGAGCTGTATTTAATTTTATTTTTGTCCCAAGTCATAAATCTGAGTATACAAAAGAAATTGAGGTTTTTAATTACATAAAACTTTACATAATGAATTAAATAATTTAGCATAGTTGTCACTTAAGTCAAAATTTAATTATAAGTTTATAAGCTAATTCATGAACTAGCCAAAAATGCTTTACCAAAAATTCACTTAATATACCAAAGGAAATAAATAAAAATTAAATTGTGTTTGATTAACCATTGCTAAGGATTGACAATTATTTTTTAAGTATATTACCCTCTTTCAACTGGCCAAATATTGAAAATTTTTATATTTATGTAGATAATAAATTTTGTAATAATTTCGTAATAATTAACTTAATAAATTCAATTATGCGAATTTTAATTTTAACTTTTGAATTCATTCCCTGCATTTCAAAAAGAATTTTAGTTTTGCATAATGATTACAACTTATGCATTTAATCTCATTATTTTCTATAACTTTACCAAAATGATTTTGTGTCTTATTTTTTTTTCTAATTTTTTTCTCCAACATATTTCAAGCAAGTGAAGTTGTGAAAATTTGAATTTAGAAAAAATTCCTTTAAATTTTTAGTTCAAGTGACATATGATATTATTTGAAGAATTTTTCTTTATCCTCATTTTGAATTCAATATTAAGACTTTATATATATACATCTAATAATTTAACAACTTTTACAATTAAAAAAAAAGATCAACTTAGCTTTTTATTGCTCATAACTACGCTAATAGAAAATTAGGATAAAAATAAAATTAAAGATAATTTTATGTCTAATTCGAAATATTTACAATAAAATAGTTGATTTGAAAATATATTTCTCATAATTATATTTTGAGTATGAAAGAATTATTTAACAAATAAATTATTATTTCCCTTATTCCTTTTGCTAATGACACCACTTTACTTTTTTGTAACAAATTAACCATTTGTTTATGTTAAAAATTATAAAAATAAAAAATACAATATTCACATTATTAAATTAAGTTAATTCCATTGCAATGTGTATATAAATAAATAATAAATGTTTATTTTTAGTAATAATAGAAGTAGTTTAACAATTAGATGAACATATACAAGGATTAAAAATCAAATTTCAAATATAAAAAAAAGATACAAAACCTTTAAAAAGTATAAGATATTATTTGAGTCAAAGACTTTCTACAATAAATTTTCATTTAATTCCTTCATTATAAATTTATATTAGTTTGTTAGACTAACAAAATTTTTTAATATTGAAATTAAAAAATTATTAATTTTTAAGTATCTTTATTTAAAATAAAATACAACTTCATTAAAATTAAAAGGAAAATTAACAATTTTTTATTGGATTTTAATGTAGTTATATTTTTTATTGGGAAAAAAATAAAAAAGAATATAATTTTGGGATTAATTTAAAATATTTAAAATAAAATACTTGATTTGAAAATATCTATCATATGTGTTATTTTTTGGTCAACTTGTCAATAAAAATACATTGTTTACATTATTAAATTAAGTTGATTTTATTACTAGGTGTAAATAAATAAATAAATTTTATTTATATCCTTTAAAATAAGCTTGTTAGATTTATATAATTCTTCTAATATTAGAATTAAAAAAGTTATTAATTTTTTTATCTCTTTTTTAAATAAAAAATCGTATCGAAATCCAATAAAATTGTTCATCTCTCAATTTTTTCAAAATAAAAGATTACGTACAAAGGAAGCCAATCAATCAAACATTTACAAGAGTTAAATGATCAATTTGATAAAGAGCAATAATTGTTTGCCTTCGGTGTAGAACTTTCAATTAAAAGTAAAGGCCAGTAATTGGCCAAGTGTTCGGGTTTCCATTCCCCATGCATCCAGGGGTCCTGGCCATCCAAGGGGAGTAAAGCCCACGGCCCAAGCAAGACTAACTCATTAGTCATTGGCTGCATGTCTTTTTCTTAAAAAATTAAGAAGACTGAAAACTCATGCAGGCTAGACTTGACTCATTAGTCATTGGCTGCAAGTCTTTCTCTTAAAAAATTAAGACTGAAAGCTTATGCAGGCCAGACTTGACTCATTAGTCATTGATTATGGGTCTTTTTCTTAGAAAATTGAGACTGAACCTGTCATCGACTGGTTCCCCACCCTCATAAGAAAAAAGAAAAAGAGAAGAAGAAAAAGGAGAAGAAGAGGACCGGCAACAATCGAAGTATTGCTACCAACGGCTGCAGCTCCACATTCGTTGTTTCCTCCTTCACAAAATTCTAACACGTCTCCGTTCCTTATAAACCTTTCTTGCGTCAATTATGTTCAATATAGCAATTTCCCACTTCAAGAGGAATAATTTCCACATTTTTTAAATTTCTTTATTAATTATCTGAAAATAAAATTAAAATATTAAATAATAATATATGGTTTTCAAAATTTTATATTAAATATTTTCACATCATTTTTATATATAATTATATAATATAATTTCCATTAGATTGAGTCAATTTATTTTGAGGTAGGAGCTGAATGAATTCAATTGAAATTATATCATGCACTTGGTTATAAAATGACCATGACTAAAATTCTATTTAGTTTTTGAAATATTTGATTTGCATTAATTTTATTTTTAATTATTGTTAAATGTTTCCAAGACTAAAATAGAATTTTTAATAAATAATTATATAAATTTAAATATCATATCTAACATTAGATAAAATAAAAAATATTATAATAATAACATGGTATGGTATCATGGGAGTGTCGCTTGTGTTCGATTTCCATGTAGTCTCCTTCCCTATTATGCAAAATAAAATAATAGTTTTGAAATTAAGTACGATTAATCAAACACTTCTTTAAAAGGTCCTCAAATAAAATAATAGTTTTAAAGTTAAGGATGAGTCAAATACTTCTTTAAAAGGTACTCTTTTTATTTATGATTATATGTATAAAATAATTTATATAATTGACTACTGTTTATTTTTCTATAATTACTACTATAAAATTATAATTTAATCTTAGTTGATAGAATTTGATCATATGATAAATTGATGTTCATATAAACTTAATGACATTTAACTTAAAAATCAATGTCTTTTTGTCAATGTTAACATATTTGAAAATAGAAGCAATATTAAGTCATCAGTTCTATATATAACCAATGTCTAAAGTAAATGCAAACTTTTATACTTGAAAAGACAAAAAAGTTTAAGACGTAGGTCATTCAAAATATCTACTTTGAAATTGATTGTTTGACGATGTTTTTGTTAATTTTGCCTTAACTTTATAAGTCTATTTGTTTATTTAACATATCAATTGTCATTTAAGAAACTAATTTGTAAGTGTTTTGTCTACTTAACTTTCATTTGGTCCTCTATTTCCCATTAATTTTGCTTTTTGAAATCCAATTTTTTGGCATCACCTCCACTATTGAAAATTTTCTAACAAGTCCTAAACCTCCTCCATGTTCATGTTCTTTGTTACATTTAGAGTTACCTTTATGGTCATTATCAAATTTTTCAAGTGCATTTTTCTTTCTCATTTTCATTGCAAGAGATTAAATTTGGCTTCATTTAGGTGGCATATATATATGTTTGAGTATAATGACATTGTAATAGTCTTGTTCATAGCTAAGTTTGAGATTATATTATAAGTTATATTTGATTATGCTTTTAGGATTTAGTTGTCCTTAAGATGTATGGTTATGGTTATGCTTTATTCGGTGGTAATGTCTTTACCATTTTTGCTTGCAACCTTTTTCATTGCATATTATTGTGTATTTTTTAGAGTGTCAGATATATTAAATATTACTCCATAATTCCTATTTATTTCATAGTTATGTAGATTAGTGAAAAAGTTTATAAAGCATTATGAATAATATAATCTTATTTGAGTTACTTGTCATGTAATTCAGTGCAACATTTGTTGTGAGGATCAATCTTATATCTTATATTCCATTTATCATTAAGTAATGTCCATCTACAACTTTTCCTACATATTATTATGTATGATTGACATTTTTTTTGTTAAATCCAAAATATGAATCCTTCTAAAAGGACAATTGCCATACCAAGAGAAATGCAAAAGGTCCCACAATCTTAAAAGGCATTACTATAACGTGGTTTAAGGGTGAGAAATTATATGTTGAGTTCAATAAGAAATAATAGCCCAATGGACATAATGCATTGCAGTGTACCAACTATGTTAGAGTGGATATATGGTTCAAAGTATTAATAGTTATTTCTCACTAGAAGAAAACCCCTCTAAGATTAAAAGATAACATTTGGGAAAATGTTTTAATATGTGCACTTAATTTGGAAAATTTTGTGCTATAGGTATGAAAAATTACATTTGTAACATACTCATATATAATTTTACCTTTTTTATGGGTTTTTTTTATAGAGTTCCTTCCATATTTTGAAGAACCAATAAATGTGTAGAAAAGTATCATCACATATGACAACCCTGTGGATGGACTTGAAGCGAGAATATATCAATATCGAGATTGCAACAAAAATAGATCTAATGCAGTGACAGAATTATATTTACTAAAAATCATAGGAACAATTTAAAAAATAATGCAAGAACAAGTATTTCAAGATAAAATTTTTACATTCTACCATTTAGTTCATCTCAATGTCTACCATTTATACTTGTAAACTAATATATCATTTAGTTAATAAAAGTTAAGTAGGTATAACTAGGAAAAGTAAAATAAGAATACATATTCATATAGGCTCTCTTAGAGAGGCTAAAAAAAGTTGGAGAAGGACTTATTAATTGAAAAGCGTGCTAAAGTTAACGATTATAAGGACACTGATAAGGCACTTTCCATTTTTCATATAAAGTTATAGAAGTGAGGCAAAATAAATAAGCAGGGGTAGTACACGACCCAAAAAGGATTGTAAGTGTGAAGATTTATACTAAAATGTGTTATTTGATTTTGAAGTTTCCATTTCACTTAAGTTAATTCTAATAATCTATTTTATTAATTGCTACAATGCATTTTAATGCAATAGGCCTCCTTAGAAGAGTTTGAATTGGCTAGAAAGAGAGATATCCTAACCATAACTTTGGGAACCAAGGAGCATATTGGTCATGTTTGAAGTATCAGATGTGGTGTTAGTCATAGGAAGTTCTTCAACCTATCAAGGTGATATTTAGTTGGATATTTAAGCATCAAGATGGTAGACTTGGGAGCAAGGATTGTTAAAGACATGGCATAGAAACTTAATGTGAATGGAAAGCAAGGTTATAATAAAGCAAGGAGTAGCACTTGTAATAGTAGCAAAAGCTGCAATTTGCTTTCTATAAGAATAGGAAATCGAGTAGCATACTATACATCTAAGTTTTACGATGTCTATCCAACCAGCGTATAGGTCCACTACTTTTATGGATGAGCTGACTTCAATGACTAGTGCCTAACTAAGTAAACTTTTAATTGTAAAAGGGTGCTGATCTTTTTTACAACTAGCAGGGAAGATGTAATAACGCTTATAGCATTGGCCCCATGATAATAAAACTTTTAAAGACTGTACCAAAGATAAATGTCACCTTAACCCTTAAACTTTTTTTTATTTATGTTTATGTATGAATTGAGTATCCTATAATGGCAATTCGTATTGCTCAGGATGGAGCTTGATGCACTTTAATGGTAATAGGACCACTTTTGTGAAAAGTTATGGATGAATAGATTTTTATAGGTCGTGAGTTACACCATTAATCATTGTTGGGTAATTAGGTCAAAATGGTATTAAGGTACCAATGTTAAATGATATAGTCTAAATAATGAAAGAAGCCTATAGGATTTTTATCACATGATCAATGACCCTTTTTCAATTCTTAATGGAGGGTACCATCATGTATTCCCTTCATCACAAACTTTTTTACATATTTTTTAGTGTTATTTTAGTATTGTTATGTGAGATTACTAACTATTATTTAAGCATGCCTCAGTAACTATTTGGGTAAATAGTCCCAAGTCATGCTCTAGATTAAGGAAGAAGTAGTAGGAATAAAAAAATTTAATTTTCATTGACAAAGCTTCCATTTAGTAGTTGCTAAGATTAGAAGGGCTCAATGTGATTCATATCCTGTTCTAGATCTAGTTTCCTAGACTTTTATGACTGAATGATTTCAAAGTTAAAGGTTTTTGTAGATTTTCCCTCTCATTTTCTTTTCATTCAAGCGACAACATGCCTTACATATGAGATATTATATGCTGGCATGCAATATTATATCACCATCATCTTCACATTGAGAAAATCATCTATAAGTTTAACAACCTTTTCATTAGAAACTATATAAGAGAGTTCACTTATAACATTAGATTTTTTAAGGCTCTAAATATAATATTAGCTCATGCCAATCCTTTTGCAAGCATTACTATAACTTATTGCCATCAATGGATGTTACATATGGATTTATAAATCAATATTAATTCAATAAGTATTTACATTGATCAAGGAATCTAGGTAGGAGTACATTGTCAATGTCTTACCCCATGAGCCTAAGAAAACTTGCTACTTGATGCCATATAACAAGGGGTAAGTTTCACTTATATGTTAATTATAATTTTTTTTCTCTTAAATAGATTTTGATAGCTTAGTTATGCCATTTTATTATAATTTCCATTATATGCTTATTATAGTGCTATAAAAAAGGAGGGTTATTTATTAGTTGGATCCATCATTAAGAGAGGTATGACCTAAGTTGCAAATATGCTTAAAAGAAACTCTAATTGCAACTTAAAAGTATGGCAAACAACTAAAGGCGGACAAAATTTTCAAATGTGTAAAAGTGAAGGCATGCTTTTAATAGAAAGATTATATCAAGTTTAACTTAGAAGATTATATGTTAATAGGATCAAACTAACCTTTTATTTTATTGTAGTTCTTAAAATAACTTAAAAATATATAGTGTGACTATTATATCATGCACTATATGCACAATTCATTATTTACTCATAAACTCTCCAATAAAGTAATTGCTTACTTATTTACAAATTATCACATGCTAGCTTAATTAATTGAATTAGTCTTGATGACAATATATTAATTATATACAAATTGTGATTCATTAGGAACAAGCATAAACCATATACCCAAGCATAGCTTGATGATGCTAAAAAGACTTCACATGGTATTTCATTGGAGTTGAAGCTCAACTAGAATGAATGGTTTTAGGTATTCTTAAATATGACTAGTGATTATAATAAATTAATATATTGTAAATTAGTTGCCAACAGTTGGATTGATTGTAAATAACTTATTTTAACTTGTATTTTGATGTATAAAAGAGAGTTCAGAGACTTTGTATAAAAACTTCTATAATTGGTTATGTTCTTATCAATTTCTATCTCATTCTACAATTGTTATAAATTATAATCTATTTCCATAGGTGTTAATTAATTGTTTCTAATTGTGTTGTCAATTAGATGTTTTTTATGGCTATTTAACAAAAAAATTAATGTATAAAAAATTAGTTTTCCACTTAAAACCAATATCAATTAGTTTACAATGTCATTTATTTATTTACAAACTAATGTCATTTTGTTTGTTAGTAGGATGACATTGTTGTACTTTACACGCTAGTTTGTTACAAATAACTAACATCTGAATCCTAACTTATGGCACAAATTGAATATAAAAAGATTAAATGGAAAAGATGCTATTTATTGGTGATAAAAATGCTATAAATATTACAAACTTCAAAGTAGGACATTGAAGTTTGATAGAGGAAAAAGAGGCAAGTGATAATAAATATTCGACTATACACGAGAAGTTTGATCGAATAAATAATAAGAGTCCAACCTTAAGGCTCACAAGCAATAATAAATGTTTGATCAAACACTACAAGGTTGATTAGACATATCCCACACTCAAATTGGGCTAGAACAAAAATGACAAATCCATAAGGCCTCGCTCATTTAAAGATAGGCCCGTCAACTAAGCCCAAGAGGGTCAATCAAACAAAAAGTTTCATAGTACTCGGATGAACTCAAACTTACTCGATCACTCCAGAAATTTCTAAAACAAGTCACAAAAAGACTAAGTCCTAACAAAATAACCGCATGGACGTATGTTTACCTTGGACATTATTGGAATATCACACCAAAGGCACGTCCAATTTAGAGATTTATATGTGAGGGACCCACGCTCCTAACTTATAAATAAGACTAGCCTTTGTCTTAAAAAGACTCAATCACTTGGGATATTTAATCACATATCCCATTGGATATCAATGCCCTTTAACTACTGTGTTAGAAGTATAAAAATAATTTAATATAACTACACATTAAAAATAGTTTCCAAGTGTTAAATATATATAAAACTTGAGTATTTTGATTCTTATAATTTTTGTTTATCATAAGTGCCAAGATATGAACTTGAAATCTTCAACCATTGATCAAGTCTCGATCATTAAACTAATCACTTCAATTTTTTGAAATTCTTTAATGTATTTAATTTAAATGTTTAAATGTGTAAATTATCGGCCGACACTTAAGTAAATTACTGGTCATACCATTGAAAGAAAAAAAAATACATAAATTGGATTCAGTATGAACAGAGTTTTTTTTTTTTTCAAATTTGAAAATTTTATGATTGAAAAAGAAGTGAGCATCAAAATCAAAGTCAAATCAATCTATCTATCTTATCTCATCTCGAGAAAGAAAAAAGAGACGATCAATCGTCATTCTTTTGAACGAGCTGTCAAATATTGTCCAAACGATTTTGGCTTTATGCTCCTCCTCGAGTATGCATGCTGTAAAAGATCGACGATGGGGAACCACCGTCGAACAATTCCAAGAACTGCATACAAAAATATATTCCCGCTAGTGTACTGCGTTTTTTGTTATTGAATCTCTTACATGGAACTTAAACAAAAATCTAATCTAACGAAATTAAAAAAATAAAACAAAATATTGTGGAAAAAAATAGAATGTCTAAATAGAATAAATTACTCGGAAGAAAAAAACAGTATAACCCCACTTTCTCCCCCTATTTGTTTCCCTCAAGATATTTGGGTTCAGATAGCAAACCCTCGCAGGGTCCCATTGGATATAAATCATCGCATTCATCTTGTCACAATAGACTAAAAAAATGAATATGATATGAGCATTGGCGTGCCTATTAGAGTTGGAATCTGTCCTTTCAGTACGTATATGATCTTTCGGAAGTTTGAATTATTTTTCCAATTATTTTTTTAATTATTTTCATATTAGATCAAAGAGAGAAATACAGAATTTTTATAGATTCCGCTGAGCATTAAAAATAGATCTTAAATCCCATTGTACTTTTGAAGATTTTATCTCCCTCTACATCTTGGTTTGATTTTTAAGACTAGGATGTATTTATTTGCCCTTTTTTTTTCACCTTTTCTTAACAGGAGTAGTAGTTATATCGTAAACTTATACACACAAAAAATAAACATCAAGATCCGAAGGCAGAAACTATTGTTGTGACGTGCACTTTACAACAGCTGAGACACTGCAAATGCGTGAGTGTCACAAGGACTGGTCCCAAATCTAGCCCCTCTCATAAGTTAGGATGACTTAAAACCTAGTGAATGTGAATGCAAGTGATGGAAAATATCATTTAGTAATAGGATTCAGTGTATATATAGAGGCTATCACAGGTTTCTTTTATATTTATATACAGAGGAAAACCCCTAACCATGTTAGTCACCATGTTTCGCTCCAAGTTCATACTCTTTGATCTTGTTGCAGCTCTATGCATCAGTTTATGTGCTGCAAATGCCAATGTGAGGTGTGCGGAAGCAGACAAGCAATCTCTTCTCAAACTAAAGGCTGGCTTCGTTGATGAATCGAACAAGCTTTCCAATTGGAAAGACGACGTTGATTGTTGTCAGTGGAAAGGAATTTCATGCGACAACGTAACCGGCCATGTTAACAAGATGGACCTCCAAACATCACTGAGCGGTAAGATTGATGCTTCACTATGTGAACTTCAACATCTTACTTTCATCGATCTCAGTTTTAATTCATTTAGACAGAAAATCCCAAGTTGCATCGGTTCACTTGGCCAACTAACATTCCTGAGACTTGCATATTCAGGGCTTGTTGGCACCATTCCTCATGAATTGGGAAATCTATCAAATTTGCAAAGTCTCGACTTTGCTTATAATGATAATTTGTCTCCAACTGATCTTGGATGGATTTCTCATCTTTCCAAATTGGAATACTTAGATTTGACGTATGTTAATCTGAGTCGAGTTGTTGATTGGCCATCTTCCATAAGCAAAGTCCCTTCTCTTTCAAGACTTGTTTTAGCACACTGTGAGCTTCATGCGGATCCCATCTATTTTTCTTCTATGAATACTTCTACTTCTCTCAAAGTCCTTAATCTTACTGCCAATAACTTAAAATCCTCAATTGTTCCTTGGGTTCTTAATATTAGCAAAGTCATCGCACATCTTCAACTCTCCTTCAATTCCTTTAAAGGTCCAATTCCACATGAGTTTGGCTTCATGAATTCGCTTGAATATCTTGACTTTACTTCCAATGAACTTGAGGGCGGTATACCAAAATCCTTTGGTAATTTGTGTAATCTGAAAGAATTGCATCTTTCATCCAACAATTTGTCTGGCCAAGCTAGTGATTCAATTCACCATTTATGTTCTAATCAAAGTAGTATGGAAGTTCTGGAGTTAATTGATAACCCATTCAGCTGTGGGCCATTTCCTGACCTTACAAGATTTCCATTCTTGAACAGATTAATCATGAGTAATACTAGCCTTTGTGGTTTACTTCCCAATTCACTAGAACATTTACCTCATCTTTCTGAATTGAGTCTAAATGAGAACAATTTGACCGGACCATTGCCTGAGTTTAATGGGCTTCCATCATTGGAAACCTTAGATCTTTCCGGCAATCACTTGCATGGGTCTCTTCCACATAGTATGGGACAACTTTCTAGTCTTATCAGGTTGGACCTTACTTCAAACAACTTAAAAGGAGTGATAACTCAGGCACACCTATCTGGTCTATCCAAATTGCGATCTTTGGCTTTGTCCGGAAATCGGCTATCTTTAAATGTGGGTCCCGATTGGGTTCCACCTTTCCAACTACTAGAGTTGTATATGTCATCATGCAGCTTGGGTTTTGAATTTCCTTCATGGTTTAGAAATCAAATTCGTCTTCAGACTCTGGATATTTCAAATGGTGGGATTTCAGGTTCTCTGTCTTCCTTTTGTGCAACACCCAAATCGGATTTATATTATCTTGATCTGTCTAATAACTCACTCTCGGGGAAGCTTCCTGATTGTTTCGGACAGATAAAAAACTTGCGAGTTTTGAATTTGGGAAAAAATCAATTTTATGGGGAAATCCCAAAGTCCTTAGGCACTTTGGAACAAGTAGAAGCTATCCATCTTAATAACAACAACCTCTCTGGTGAAATTCCGCCGTTGATGGATTGTTTTAGCTTGAAATCCATTGATTTTGGAGACAATAATATGCAGGGAGAAGTACCAACATGGATAGGGGACAACTTCGGTTACTTGATTCTTTTGCGTCTGAAAAATAATAGGTTCCGAGGAAGCATTCCTTCAAGTTTATGTAATCTAATATATCTTCAGATATTGGATCTCTCGCGCAACGACATCAATGGGCTCATACCGCAATGTCTCAATAAACTGACTGCTATGTCAGACCTAAACTTCTTGAGGGGAAGCACTTCTTATGAAGCCTTTGGGCTTATACATGTGAAGTTCAATGACAAGGCATCATTGGTATGGAAAGGAGCAGAGATGGAGTACGAGAAAAATCTTGCACTTATGACCACCATTGATCTTTCATGCAATCATTTGACAGGAGAGATTCCGGGTACCTTCACTGAACTTAAGGCGTTGGCTTCCTTAAATCTTTCAAGGAATAATCTAACAGGATTTATTCCCAGCAACATTGGTCAGATGAAAATGTTGGAATCATTTGATTTGTCAAGAAACCATCTTTCTGGTATAATCCCCGCAAGCATTTCGAACTTGAGTTTCCTCAGCTACTTGAATTTATCGTTCAACAACTTATCAGGAAGTATCCCACAAACCACTCAACTTCTAACTTTCGATCCTTCAGCATATACTGGGAATCAGGAGCTCTGTGGGCAACCACTTACTAGAAAATGTTCCGATGATCAGGAAGATCTTTCAGGCCCTCCATCTGAAACTGAAAGAGAAAAAGATGAGCTCCTGACACTTGGATTTTATGTCAGTGCTAGTCTTGGATTCATTTCTGGATTTTGGGCCGTTTGTGGATCATTAATTTTCATAAGTTCATGGAGAAGGGCCTATTTCCGGTTCTTCAACAGCCTGAGCGATTGGATATATGTTCGAGTTGTAATCTGCACGGCAAGAATAAAACGGAGGTTTCAAATTTGAAAGGTGTTACCTTTTAATTGTAGTTTTATTGAATCCGAGTTTCTTTACTTAAATATCATGGTTTTGCCCTAATTTTTTTATTTTTATGGTTTTGCTGATTTTAGGAGTTTTCTAGAATGGAAGGGAGGAAGGCTTTCTTTTCTGCAGTAAGGTAACAAGTTGATTTTCCGTATACTCTTGTTTTTTATTTATTTATTAGATCCAGAAACTTGTGTTATACTTGAAATATATAAAACTTCCCTATTATTTCTTATTTATTGATAGTATATAGCTTTCTTAAATATTGTATTACATTGTTTGAGATTTTGTAATAGGTTGGTTTATATACTTTAAATTTGATTTATTATTGATATAAAAATTTTTATATTATCAATAAATAAAAAGATAACACTTCATTAATAAATTAGTATTAGTTAATAATTTAATTTTACCAACAGTAAAAAATTTTAGTAATTTTTTAATGACATAACAATATATAAATGGATAATAATATAAAATTAATTTACATTGATAATGAATTAAATTTAAATTTTTACTTATAATTCTCAAATTCTTGTAAATTATGTAGAAGAGATAGGAGATAAAAGGAAAGCAAAGAGGAATATCCTTTGGGAAAAAATATTAAAGGAGGATAAAAGAGCTTCAATTTTATTCAATTTTTTTTACTCCGTAACTAATAACAAAAGATAAGAAAATCCGTTTGTTTTGGGCAAAATTATTTTTTGTACAAAAAGTTTCATTTATTTCTATTTTAGAATTTAAAATTATTAAAATTCTTTTCCTAGGGCTAACAATGCTCACTAGTATTTTTTTAATTACGTGACGTCATGTTATTTTCTTGTTCATTAATTGTATAAAATATTTTATACTTATAATACATCAATTAAATTTAAACTCTTTCACCTATAGTTATGAAATGTTAATATAATAAAGAAATGGTCTATTAATTGGATGGTAAATGTTGGAAGTGTAATAGAAAATTATATCTCTATTTTATAGAAAAAATTATGATTCCTCTATCATAATATCATAAATTATTTTTTTTTATGATAAGTAGATTGATAAGTGGACGAAGGTTTTTTATTTATATATAAATGAGGTTTTCCTGCTAAGAATATTTTTCCACATAACTAAACCAAAAGCAAACCAAAGTTTTCTGGATTTTTTAACATTCAACACGTCTCATAATGAATCTATTTGAATATCAAGGTAGTTGAAGGTCAGGGATAGAACAGTCATCTTCATGGTTGGACTTTGGTTGAAACGTGGCCGGGTAGCCTCCGCTAATAAAGCAGTCATTCACTCTCAAGTCAATTTGAAGAGAAAAAGGGCAAAATATTGCAGTTGGATTGGATAAGCAGCTGTTGCATATGGGAAAGCATTTTGTTCTGAACAGTTTAATAGATGTCTGTCGATTTGTAAATGCAGTTTTCAAAATTATGTCCAGTCGGTCTTTAGCAATTGAACTGCTATTTGGATTTGGCATGTAAGCAAAATGCAAACTTTACATAAATCAAGAATATAAAATATATCATTTCAAAAATAGATAGTGTAACTGTTATTGCCATAATGAAATATGAATAAATTAATAAACAAAGGTTTGGTTTTCCGTACCTTCTTATGAATTTGCAGCCAATGGAACATTAGGATTTACAAAGTATTTTATGGTTAACAATAGTGCGTAGAGTGGCTAGAAAAACCTAACCTACTTAAATAGAAAATTATACTGAACTCAACCATCAAAAGCCTAATTGGTTAAAGGTCTACACTTGTTGTAGAACATATCAGCTCATCAAGCATTTTAAGTTCATAAAAGTGATCACAAAAACTGGACTCAAAACTATAACTTTAGGATCAGACTTAGCACATTTTAAATAAAACAAAATAAAAGACTCAATTAATGGTAGTCCAAAAAAATTTTTTTTTACATTCTCCCACTTAGACAACATTAATTATAATTAATTTATTTTATAAAATATTTTATTTTAAAAAATGACTCTTGGGCCGAGGACTAATTTTAAATACATGTGGGCATAATTTTAAAAATACACCACTCTAAAGATAAATGTCTAAAAATTTGACTAAATTTATATAGTCAATAATATCGAATCATGGCGGCAATTACATTCTTTATTAATGTAAGACCTTTCATGGTTACAAAATATCATGAACTATACATACTTAGTCACTGATATGATAGTGTAGCATGAAAGATGCCATCAAAAAATTATGATCAAATCATGCTTATCTTTCATGTTAGTCCTCAATGATTTCTCTAATAAATTTACATAGCATGAGAAATTAACTGGCAACATACAAAGCCAAATTATCTTACAAATTCCAAAATTGTGTCAATTTTGAGACAAATAATTAAGCTCAAGAACAATGATAGACACCGAATCTTAGCCTTCATAAAAAATTATAACAATATTAGCACAATATAATTAAATGATGCATGCATTAATAAAATAGCACAAATTCATTATTAATGTACCAACATGTATATGTGAAGATATAAGAAAAGGAACATATAAAAAATTACATATCAAATAGTTATAAAAATGAAAACAACTCCCATTAACCGAAGACATCAAAAGAACCCACAATTTCTATATTCTCAATATGCCTTTTTTAAAAAATTATAGGTTTAAGTCCTTTAATCATGGGATCTGCTAACATAGTATTTGTGTAAATGTGCTTTACCACTATGTCTTCTTTTTTTACAAGATCTTTGACTATGAGATATTTCAACTCCAAATGCTTAGATCTATTTATTCAACCCTTAAATTGTTTCATGTATACATATTCTATAACTTCACCATTTAGAAAACCTATTTTAATGTCCATCTAGTGAAGTTCTAAATTGAAATGTGCAACTAATTGCTTTACAATTTTGCGAAAGCTCAACAAGTTCCTATACTTCATTCTTAATTATAGATCGAATTTCTTTATTTATAGCATTCACCTATAAATCAGACTATTGATTATTTATTGCTTTCCTACATACAGTTGAATTAACAACATCCCTAATGTTATATTCATTCTCACCAAGATGAACATAATAATCATTTAAAATTATTACCTTCCTTTGTCTAACTGACTTTCTAACTGGGACTTGCTTTATAGGTTAAACAAGTTGATGATTTTTAGTGGGAATAACTGCAACAGGTTCTATAATTTAGTCACGCTCTATATTTTGATCATTTTGTATCTCAACATGAACAGATAGAGGTGCAATAGTCGGACTTGGTAAAACTAGTGGAATGGTAATGGAAGTTAGATTATTTTGTGTTTCAAGGTGCCTTGGATTTGGTGACAAATTAGCAACATCAAGCTCAAGAAATTTTGCAGTCATGGACTCAACTATTTTTGTACTTCTTGTAGGGCAATAGAACTTGTATCCTTTTGCACGATCTGGATACCTTATGAAGTAATAACGAACAGACCTTGGATCAAGTTTCTTTATTGATGGATCATAAATTTTCACTTCAAAAGGATAACCCTAAACTCGAAAATGATTAAGACTAGGTTTTCTACCGATCCAAAGCTCAAAGGATGTTTTAGGTATTGACTTGCTAGGAACACGGTTAAGGATATATAAAGCAGTTTTAATGGCTTCACCCTAAAGAAATTCAAGTAAATTTGTTCCACTCATCATGCTCCTCATCATGTCTTTAAGAGTCCAATTGCATCTTTCAATAATGCCATTTTGCTCAGGATTACTAGGCATGGTATCATAATCTTGTAAAAAACCTAGCAAAGGGTTCCATGTGTTACCCAGACACGTCTTGTTTGCCATAATATTCGCCTCATCGATCAGATCTCACAATCTTGATGACTTTTCCTAATAATTTTTTAACTTTAATTTTGAAAATTTTGAATTTCTCAACTACATCAGATTTTTTTTATCAAATAAAGATAACCATATCAAGAAAAGTCATCAATGAATGTAAAAAAAATAACGACAACCACAAATAGTGGAAGAGTATGGTTCAGATATATTAGTATGAATTATCTCTAAAAGATCTAAACTACGAGTGGCACCCTTCTTTTTAGTCTTAGTTAACTTGCCCCTAATACAACTCATACATATGTCCATATCATTAAAATCTAGGGAAGGAAGAATATTCTCTCTAATTAACCTCCCCACCAGTTCCTTAGATATATGTCCCAATCTCTTATGCTGTAAAATTGATGATATTTCCTTAATTCTAGGTCTTTTTGAAACTATATTTTCAACATTCAAAGAAGCATAAGGACTATCAGAGGTTAAAAGTAACCTATATAAACCATTATCAAGAACACCAAAACTAATGGACTCAAAATGCAATAAAATGTTAACTTTTTCATTTCCAAAAATAAATCTGTATCCAAGCCTATCCAAAAGAGAAATTGAAATTAAATTATGTCTAAAATTAGGAACATAAAAGACATTATTCAATGTAATCTCAATAAGGTTTTCTAAACGCAAAATAACTTCTCCTATGCATTCAACTGCAACTTCAAGATCATTTCCTACTCTAAGCTTGGACTCTCTCTCACTTGGTTTCCTCTTGCTTATGAACCCTTGCAAGGTAATGGCAACATGAGTTATAGAACCACTTTCAAACCACCAAGAATTTATAGGGACATCAACTAAATTTAATTCAAAGCAAGCTAAGGATAAGAGTTTACCATTCTCATTTCTCCTTTTCTTTTCTAACTAAGATTTGAATCTATAGAAATCATTCCTCTTATGACAATGATAGCACTCTACATTCTTATGAATAGAACCTATAGGGCCTCTCACTTGTGTTTTATGACTGGTATTATTATTATTATCATGCCGGTGGGCCTCTTGAGATTTTGAAAAATTGTTCCTTGGAGCATGTGATATTGGTTCCTCTTTCTTGTGGGTTGGGCTTTTGTTAGGTAAGGATTTTAGTTAAGTCAAAAAACTTATTTCTTTCTTTTCTTTCCTCAATTTTTCTTCCTCAACAACACACTTAGTGATGAGTTCATTAATGCTCCAAGGTGTGTTCAAGGTATTATAGGCTGTCTTGATTTGACTGAATTCTGGAGGTAAGGAATTCAAAGCATGTGGGACATGAAAGGTATCTGACAATTCAATTTTTACGTTCTTTAATTGAGTTTGGAGGTAAACCATCTTAATAATAAACTCTCTTACATCACCAGTATTATCATACTTCATGGTCATCAATTTCTCCATTAGGCATTCAGATTTAACATTATCAGATACTTGATACCTTTACCCTATAGCATCCATAAATTCTTTGGCCTTGGTTGCATCTACCAATCCACTCAATAGATATTCAGGTATAAATCTTTTAATTACAATGAGACTGAGCCTATTAGATCTCTCCTATTTTACATAGTAGTTCTTTTACTCTTGAATACTTTCATGAGTGAGTGCTGGTAGTTCTAACTCACGCAAAGTTAAATTAAGATCTATAATATCAAGAGCAAACTCTATATCTTGCTTCCACCTCTTATAGTTTATACCATTTAACAATTCACTAGTTGTAGTGTTATTATTCACTGCAAAAGAGATTGTGAAAGAATAATTAGAGATGCAATATGTTTGTTCTGGGCATTCTAAATTTATCCATAACCACATTTAAGAGTATATAAAATATAACTACATTCTCCCCTTTGGACAGAAAATACAGTGTAAAAGACCCTCCTAAATTTGAAGCCAACTAGGATAATATATTATTATTACAAAATTACCCCCTTTGGGTAAATAAAATTTATAATAATAAAATAAATTTAAAAATAATATTTTACTTCAATAAATTAATTTTTAATTATATCATACAATAACCCCCTTTGGACAGGTCATTATATGAAATAATTAAAAATATTAATAAGCTTATTTTTAATTATAACACATACTTATCCTTTTTGGGCAGGTAATTATATGAAATAATTAAAAGTTAATTCCGTAAATATTTATCAATAACTCAAAGAGTTATAAATCAAAATAAATAATTTTACTTTGATAATAATTATTTATTTCAACTCATAAGTCTCCTAAAAGAATCGGAATATTTAAATAAAGTCTAAAGCTATAAATTAAGTTAAAATAAAACATGACAAATCTATTAAGGGATGTTAAACAGTATGCACTAATACTGATCAGAAAAATGATATTGTATCATATCACAATGTCAATCAATTTTGGTATAAATTAATTTTTTTTTTAATTTTGGTATAAATTAATTTTTCAATTTTGGTATCATATCACAATGTCAATCAAATATTCAAAATCAAATTGAAAACCATAAACAAGAACAGTAAAATCAAATTAATATTCTAACAAAACACAGGAGACAATTGTAATGTATCAATTAAAATCAGACGTATTGAGTTCAAAGAAATTTATAAAGGCAGAGACAACTATATTATATCAAATTAAGCAGGGGAGGACAGAAAACAAAATATATCTAAATCTGTATTAATTAATTTGATAAAAAAATTATCAAATCAAAATTGATGATAACAATCATATAAATTATATAAAGAAGATATGTATTCATACAGGATGCAAATTTTACATAAATCAAGAATATAAAATACATAATTTAAAAAATAGATAGCGTACATGTATTCGCTATAATAAAATATGAATAAATTGATGAATAAAAGTTTGATCTTCCTTACCTTCTCTATGAATTTGCAGCCGATGGGATATTAGGATTCACAAAATATTTTGTAATTAACAATAGAGCTTAGAGTGATTAGAAGACCTAACTTGCTTAAATAGAAAATCTTATTGGACTTACCTATCAAAAATTCAGTTAGTTAAAGGTCTATACTTATACTTATTACAGAACACATCAACCTATCAAATATTTTAAATCCATAAAAGTGATAATAAAAATTGAATTCAAAACTATAACTTTAGAATAAAACTTAACTCATTTTAAATAAAATAAAATAAAAGATCCAATTAATGGTAGTTTAATATATATATATATATATATATTTTTTTTACATGGCATTCCTACCAAAACCTATAAAGCCTTTTAATTAAATTGTTGTGATCATTTTCCAGTTGGGGCTTGCAGGTTGTTTATTGTGCAAATTTACTGGGAAGTAAGGACGACACATTAAGTAGTGGTCCTACTCCTAGACAGCCAAATTTGATCGAGTAGAGAGCATATTTTAAGTGAAAGCACTGTTATTATACAAGAGATAAGAAAAATAAATTATAATTATTAAATTTTATATTAATAATTATAATTAATATATAATTAAAAATTATATAATTATATAAAATTTATTATATAATTTTATATTTTTAATTTTAATATAAAATTTAATAATCATAATTCAATCACGAACTCCTGTGTAATAGCAGTGCTCCTACTTAACATATAAGCAACGAAGAGTGGAGTGGACATTGGCGCTAAGATGTCCATTATTGACTGCTGGGGATAGTACTCATTTGTATCATCCTCTCTGGTGCCAGGAGTAGACAAGTGATGGTAATGCTTACACGTAACATGACGAACAAAATGATTGCCGTCGGTGACAAAACACAACGAACCCACGTAAAGTTATCATTTTAAACTTGTCCATCCCCGAAAAATTCACAGTAATTAACTGGATCTGTAAATAGTGCTTACTACGGTATCCCAGGGAGTTTCAAATCCGGGGTGACGTGGCACAATACAAGCTATTGGATGAGATTATTAAAAATTTTAGTAATCTCATCCAATGGCCCACAATGCACCACATCACCCCAAGAGGGTACCATAGAATTCCCCTCTGTAAATGAGATAAAAAGACCCATGGATCAAAGCAAATAATACCGAGCACAAAATTCTGGAAATTGTCATATTTTTAATATTAATATTATAATTAACAATTTCTTTTATCTTCATTACATTTTTTAAATATTTATTCTTATTGTATATTTAATTACATATTTTATTTTTAACGTTGTTATTTTACAATTCCAACACTGTTTCTCTTTCTTTTTATCTATTTTATTATATATATTTTTTTATAAAGTTTAAATTTAATTATAATTAATATAAAAATTTACACTATCAATAAATATGAAGATAATATATCATTAAAAATAATAATTTTTTCAATAATAAGAGTGTTTTCACAATTTTTAATGCAAAATTAATTTATATTAAGAATAAATCAAATTTAAATTTTTTATGTTTAGTTTTATTACTTATAACCCAAATACTAATATTATTAAATGATATAAATATAACAAATATATTTTATTTTTATTCTAATAATAATTTTATTTATTAAATTTTTAATATATAATTTATTAATTGAATTACTAAATTATGTGCTCTATTTTTAATACAAATATTTGAAATTAAAATTAAAATTACTTTTGAAATTAAATTTAATTAATTATCATTGTAAATTTATATTATTATTCATTCACGTGTAACCATGTTAATAAAAATCATTAAAATTTTTTTATTGTGATTAAAATTTTTTAATTATTTTTATTTTTTAATAATATGTCTTCCTCCTATTTATTGATTGTTTAAAATATTTTATACTATCAGCTAATCAAATTTAAACTCTTTCTCTTTATTACAAAAGTATTTTAAATAACTTAAAAATGGAATTTAATTAAATTACTTAACTACATACTTTATTTTCTCATTAAACATTTCAAATTTTAAATGAAATTCATTTATTTTAATTTCTATTAGTTTTTAATTAATATTTAAATTTATATTTCAAATTAAATATACACTAACTAAAATTTTCTCATAATTTGGAAGTTTCGCTATATATAAAGTAATAGTAATATATTATAAGAAAACCAAAGCAATTTGTCCACTTTTTGTATTTTTTCTCTTTTTCTAGAATGGAATAAGAATTATAATAGAATAATGTTATGTAAAACTCCATTTAAGAGGTTAAATATTTTTATTATTAAATTATTTTTTAAATTTTAAAATAAATAAATTAAAATTAAAATTACGATATAAATATATTAAAAGTAATTTAATAACACAAACATTCATTCTGTTAAGAAATAAACTTCTTCATAACACTATCTTATACAATATATGTGAATTTTTATCTCTGCATGGAGTTCTAGGTATTCTCTTCGTAATGCTAAATCCTTTTTTTCTTTTTATATTACACAAATAAATAATAATTATTATTGTTATATATACCAATATAGTAACTAAAATGAGTACTAGTAATAATAAATAATATTATATATATGCCTTCTTTTTTAATGAACGTGAAAATATGCCAAACAGGATGAACTTTAGATTTATTATTCATTTTGCTGAATTTCTTTTGAATTTTGGTCAGAAGTCTGGTGATTCCTTTTCACACAAAAATAATAATAGGTTTCATATTGGAGGGGACTTCGGTGGGCCACTGACAAAGTGGTGCATTGGTCCAGGGGATGTACGATTATTATTTGTTGATACAATGCAAAATATGCAGGGGGCCTGAAAGGAAGTAATTATGAAGCGACCCCAGAATTGTGAGAAATTGGGCCTAGTGTAGGCCTGGCCCATGCCAACTGATGAAAGCGTCCAAAGGAAGTCTGAAATCTGGAAAGGGCAATGACGATCAATGGTGAAGCTGTTGATGAGGGCGCCGCAGTGGTTGAATAATGCAGTCATGGATGGCAGATCGTAGTCGCCATCATGAGCAGAAACAAGGGAGACATAAGAACACGTAGGAACGTTAAAATAATTGCTTGATTATGCATTAATTTGTGCACATTGTGAGAAGCCAATGCACTCTCACTCCTTGTTCAATGTTTTGATGCCTCATCAAGATCTTTTGACACTCCGCTCCTTTAAAGAGCACTTTGAGTAAAAGGCCTTCCACTAAAAGTTGACATACTTTTACCAACTCATCATAAGCCCTTTTTTCAATGTTTTGAGTGTCCAATTTACACAAAAATCAACTGATACAAAGATAAAAATGCGATGATCACAAATATAGACTTTTCGAACTTTTTCAAATTCTCAAACTATCTGAAACAACTAAAACCCCCCAAATTTGAGAAAATTGGGAAAAATAATACACTAGGCAGATTGATCCCAAATTTCAACCAAAGGACCATCACAATATGCTAGATTTTTTCACCAAATCTTGTCTCAATCTAAGTACGTTTACCTATCAAATGGTCACAACTATCAGTTTGTGACATTCTTCCGTGCTTCAAATGTTAATATCCTCATTGATGCCTAAATCTAACATGGATTCATGAAGAATCTGCTTACTTTCTTGAAACTTTATTATGGTCTTTAATCTACTTCTCTGAGTTACTCCTTCAACTACTCAATGCTTGCCTCTTTGAGTGCTATAAGTATCCGCTATCTTGAATTTAGGTTGTCGCCTCCACACCATTGTTATTCTCTTGGCAAAATACATCTTCCACAAAATTTTCAAAAGGCTACCTCTATAGTTTCCTTTCAAAGTGTTCCGACACTCTCTAGTACTGCTTTTCCATAAGCTCTCTCAAACTCATTACCTCCAATTCATCCAACGGGTAGTTGTCTTTGCAACTGTGCGCTCACTACCTTACAACTTGCATGGATTCCACCTTCGTAGCAAAAATGTGTACTAACATTTTTGCTTATAATCAATGCTTAACACTTTAAATTACCTACTAATAGGTTTCTTGCACCAATTGTCTCATGCCACTAGTATAAGAGATAAGAATTATGCTTGATCTTTGCAAAAAGCCCCATCACCTTGCTTCCAAGTCTTCTTGTTTGCTTTTGGTTAATTCATGACAGTTTACAATACCATTTTTACACTTGATTGGATCCTTTGATCCTTTCTAAATCGATACCCCGTGGCATCTTATTAGCCACTATAGCCTACTTAGAGTAGATGCTCTCCAACATCATGTTCCTTATAACCCTTTTTTTTGTGCATCCTCTAACAACTTTACAAGCACATCCTCTAATGGCTCTCCCACTTCAATACCTTGAAGGGGATTGAGTATAGAGCATCTTCCATTTTAGTTCGAGCTCCATTTTGCTTGTGCATGAGTAAATGCAAACTTATAGTCATTATTACAAAGTCTCTCAATAATACAATTAATGTAGTGCTAGTCTATTGCCATTTCTCCAAGTTATTATTGCCACTTTGCAAAGTAATTATATAGCCTAACCCACTACATTGAAAAATCACGTGGGAAAATTATGCATTCTCTACCCAACCTATGGGTTATACATATAACATTAATTTCTCCAAATTTTGCATAGCCTTTTGGCTATGCTCTCCTGAGTAATACTGCTCTGAGTATCATGAATGATCCTTCCAAATCTCCTCAACATGATTTTGGACCACTCCTCCTAGAGCGATCTGCTCATACCTTTCAACTATGGTCATGCATTTTTGCATAACCAAAGGCTTCATCCTCCACTTATACCAATCTTTTAGCTAAAAGTCAGACCCATTAGCAAGACCAAGGCTTTTCCCATTGGATTAGCCATCAATTCCCTCATCCCTCTGGATAGTGGTTTGCATCCCTCGATACCATTACTATGGATGAATATATAACTAATGTCCTATGCACACAAACAAGCAAGATAGCCTTCTGTTACAAATGCTTGGGCTTGATGTACCAATCCACTATCTCTCAAATATATCATTCCACCTATGCACTAGCTTCTTAGGCTGATCCAATCTCTTGTACCCTTTGGTAATGATACTATCGAGTTTGTAAGAATAATAACTTCATATGTCCCTCATGTAGCATTGGACAAGCCGTATCTAAACAAATTATAGCCTACTTGATCTTAGCCCTTTGGCACAAACTAAGCTCTAATACCAAATGTCATGAATCAGCAGCTCTTTAACTAAAATTGTGTAGTATGTGCTTGCCACTTTTAGTAAACATACTAGCTTTTCCACTTAAACCCACTCAAGGCATGCTTGGTAAAAAAAAAAAACTAAACTAACAAGTTCTTAATTCACAATCAAATATCATCGAAGTGCTTGTGCATACTATACTGTAACATCCTTCCTTCATGAAGCTTTCAAGCATTATAGGGCGAAAGGAATAATTGAATAAGGAGAGAGACACTCAGTTCACTGAGTTTATGCTTCATTCTATAGTTTCGATTGTGTAAGGGATGACCACAAGTTAACACATTCCTATCCCTAGCTCAGCATCCAGATGCCCCGCTAGGCCCTTTCAATACTCCACCCCTTTAAAAAGTATTTTAAATAAAAGATCTCCCATCAGGAATTGATATATTTTTTTTAATTGTCATAAGTCCTTTTCTTAATGTTTTGGGTGTCTAATTCATATGACAACCAATTGACATGATGATGAAAATGTGATAATCACAAATATGGGCTTCTCAAGCTCCTTTCAATTCTCAAACCATTCAAAATAACCAAAATACCTCAAAACTTGAAAAAATCAAGAAAAATAGTATACTAATCGGATTGATATCAAATTTCAACCACAAAGTCCACCACAACATGCTAAATTTTTCCACCAAGTCTTCTCTCAATCCAAGTATGTTTGCCTATTGAATTGTCACAATTGTCAGCTTGTGACACTTTGCCTTAAGTGGTAACTTCCCTTACGGAGAAAAAGCACGATTGTGGATTTGATCTTTGCAAATATTTAAATTGCAATTCCCATTGTGTTAATTTAATTGCATAATAAGAAAAGTAAAATAAAATAATTTGATAAAACTAAAAGCGCAAAAAATTGTAATTACGTACAACAGGATATAAAGCCATATCTAAAGGAACATTGATTTAAATTTAATGTTTATTTAAATGGAAAATATTTTTCATAAAATATTATTATAAATATTAAATTATAAAAATATTTTATTTATTTAATTTTAAATTAAAAATTTTTTTAAAATATTTTTATTTTAAAATGAATTTGCTTTGTCAAGAGTTTTCAATTTACCTTAAGTAACATATAATATTCTTTAAATGTTTTATGCCTTTTACTGCATTCAGTATTTATTAAAGACTTATGTTGATGTAATTGCATATTTTATATATATTTTAGATCCTAATGTATATCAAATGCTTCCATTTGATAATTTTATTATGCAACATATTGTACCTACAATTTTTTTATGTGTAAATATACATGTAAATCATACATCATTATACTATATCTTTACTCAATAAATTCATAAGCAAGTACTATACTTAAAATTTTAATTAATTAATTTTAGAAACACAAAATATATTTAAAAATTTTAATGAAATAGCTCTTTATAACAACCATTTTTAGAGCAATTTTTTTTATTAAATGTGACGCAGGTGATTTAAAACTATAACCATATTTTCTCATATATAATTTTTTTATAAAACAGGAATTCACTAAAAGTATATCTGTCAATATAATATGTTGCTTTTCAAACATACGTTGAAAGAAACTTTTTTAAATCAAATTCTTCTATAAGTATAATTCACAAATAATAGATGATGGGTGAGAAATGTTATAAAATAATAGATGATGAGCAAGGAATGATATAAGAGTTTTGATTTATTTAATTTTTATTCACTCTCAGTTATACCTCATTATTGAAGATTTTCCATTTAAATATTGATTTAAATTGTAGAGGACTTACAAAGAGTATTATACTTAATGACAAAATGACAAAAGTTGATTAATTTTGTGCACTTTAATTTAGTTGAAAGTAATGTATATATTTAAAAGTTGTTAAAAATTAATGTATGAAAAACTTCCATGTGTGAATATAATAAACTTAATAAATTAAATTTTGACATTTTTATAAAATTTTCTTATAATATAAAATTTATTTAAATTTTTTATATATAAATATTCAATTCAGATCAAGGTAATTTTGTAACCTGTAAATTGAATCAAGAGAGGACTTACATACATTTGTGGGGGCAATTTGATTTTGTTGTGTGTGTGCCGCCATGGGAATGTAACTAGTTTGGGATGGCATTTTCTGCGGATTTGTCACAGATTTCCACGATATCACGCCATTTTTGTTTACTGCAGCATTTCCAGCTGGAAATAAATCCGTGGGAAATCATTTGAAATTTAAGGATTTCCCTTGAGTTTTCAGCAGAATATTAGCCGCCTCAAATTTTTAAAAATTAAACAAATTTCCCACGGAAATATCTATGGAAAAGCTGCCTTAAATTATTAAAAAATTTTAAAAAAAATACTCAGATATCTAATGCTTAAAATTTTAAAAAATAATAATTTGCATTTAGTTTTTTAAATTATCTAACACTTGAAATTTTATAAAAATTACAAAATTCAAAATCTTGTTTTGAAGCAAATTCATGAGTTTAAAAGAAGCGTAATTTAAACATGTTTAATCAAGACATAACAAAGTTCTATATATATATTTCACTACAATGTAGGAGCATGAATAATCTTAAAAAATGAGATCTAATTTATGACAAATTAAGAAGTCTTGGGTTTTCCACAACACTTAAGATTCAAAATAATAAAGATGAAGAAAATGAAAAAAAGAGATCTAATTTATGATGAGCTAAGAAGCCATATGTATTTTATAATACTTAAGATACAAAATAATAAAGAATGTAATAAGACTAAAAAACCAACTTGTCTTTACTCTACAATGTGCTTTGGCCATAGCAAGGAGTTTCTCTCTGACAAATCAAGTATTCTTGGAAGCATTGAAACACTTTTTTAAGATTATACTTGAGCTCAACATGACAGCTTAAAGAATCTAAATTTTAAAAAATATCCAATGTTATCAAGCATAGGCATGTAGTAATCAACTATAATAAATCCAAGTTTTGAAGCTTAAGAGAAAAAATTTAAATACATCTCACACTTATGCTATACCAAAAATATGCCATGTTAGTGAATTATAGAGATTCCTCAATTTGTACGTTGTTGCTTTGCCTTTACTAAATGCACCCAAATTTGAAAATGATTGACCCAAGCTCCTGTACAAAGGGAAAGAAGATATATTATAATCATATTGGAGAGACCATGCAATCAAGAAGTTAAATAAAAGGATCAGTAAATTTCTAAATCGGGATCTTGGATGCTGCCAACGTGTAGAGAAAATAGTTGTGAATTTGCCTTGCCTCCATCGGTTTGTCCATTTTGGATAAAGACTCTGGTATGAAAGAATACAAGTGCCCAGGACATGCAGGCTATCCCATTTATGTGCATCCTAAGCCCAAGCCTTTAGCCATTCCAACCTTGTGCCCATGTTTAAATGAGTTATAAATTGCATCAAAATAGGAACTTGGGGCCTTACTCTTACAAACATTCAAGTACACAGTTGGAACTTAAGAAATAGCCTATGGGAATTGCAAGTAAGAGAGATTCATCACAACAAACAACAATATTAATGAATAAACAAGTCCTATTTGCCTATTATGAATTCATTGTATTGGCTTATTCCTTCAATAAAAAAATTGTATCATAATGAAAATGAACAATTTCAAAAATGGGAACAAACATAGAGAAAGAGCAGAAAGAAGTGAGAAAATTTTACAACACCTTCTTGCTAATAGCATCTTGAAGATGGAAAGTGTTGGTGGAGGCAGTAAGAAAAATATGTCCAGTTCTAGCATCTGTGTCAAAGAGCCTAAAGTCTTGTTTTAGTACTGTCTCTAAATACTTCTTCATTAATATACTCACTTGTCTCTCCCCAGTATATATCCAGCATGCAATCTCTAGTTAAAAAAAAAATCATTATTAGACATTTAGATTTGGTGATGGTAGAAAATACCATAAATTTAGTTAATAATAATGAAAATAAACTAAAATAGTAAAATTAGCAATTAACAATAATAAGGCAATAGAGATGGGAAGAATATAGATTTAGATAATGTTAAGTAGGAGAATAGAGGTATTGAAATTGACAAATGAGAGAGTAATAGACTTCTAAGCTATTATGTGGTCCAAGAAAAAACAAACAAGTGTGATGGATCTTGTTTAGAGACGAAGACGAGCAAAATCCAAAGAAGAAAATAATAAATTAAGTTGAAAACTTTGTAAAATAAAAAAGGTAAGTAAAACGATACACATACCTACATAGGATGATATGCAAACAACGAGACCAAGGTACACAAAATATAAAAAGTACTGTAACTTAGAAGAATAATATGAAATAATTAGATGCCAAATCTCAAAAATGAAATCATATGACGAAATGGCTTTTCTATTTTTTTTTCCACCTTTGATGTTTTTTTTGTTATTTTCTTCAAATTAGAGTGGTTTTTGCCAAACTCATCAACCATTTGAGCAAAGAGGAGGGGGAAGAATACAGATATGGAATAGCCACGAACAATGGCTTCTATACTACCTAAGATCATAAGCAAATAGTCATACTTGTTCAGACTTACAAGAAAGCAAGCTGAGGCATTTTGGCTAGTGATACAAGAAAGGGCATGGATTGACTACTGTTAATCATCCTCCTACTCTTATATTGGGGCAAAGAACATAGCCAATAACATTAGAACATGTAAAGCAAAATTTCACTATTCTTAAAATGCAAATATTAAATTCTTCTCAAAAAATAATATTTACAGTATGATCTTTCCTAATTCAACAACTAAACTACAAATAACTTGTTGGTTAATTAGTTTTCTTCTACATTTCACCAAGACTAACTAAAGGCTCTTATTTAAAAATTGTTTTCCCATAATTCTTGACCAAAGGATCAAGGAAATAGAAATTAAACACAAGTGTTTGAGATTATTTGACTAACTTATAGACCTTTGAAGCATGGGAAGGGTATCTAATTCTGCGGGAATTTTTCCAAAGATATTATTGTTCCGCAATAACCAGTGTTCACCTAACAAATTTAAGTTTAAAAATTTCCTTACTAAAAGCAAACAAAATGGGAAGAGAAAACTAGTTTTCAATTAGAAATATGCTCAATATTGCCAATATTGATAGAAATTCTGAGAGTCCTACTGTGCCCGTTAACTATTAAGGGATTACACATAGACACAGAAAAGAAACTGAAAATACACATAACAAAATGATTGAGAGTATATATATTTTAGAATGAAGTAAGTTGCTAAAACCCAGAATTTTATTTCCCAAAATCCAAAAGATAAAGAAAACAAAAATAGCAAAGATGCCAAGTCACTTATACTAGTCAAAGATTTGTCAGGTTTTTAGTTGCTGTAGAAAAAGTTTCAGACAGGGATTGGCTTGGATCTCCCCTACAAAACCAGATAAAAAAAATGAGAAATGAAATAATGTCAACTAACATATAGCTAGATGCAAAGAAGAAAAAATATGAAATATAAGCCAGTATATAATATAGATCCACGGGAGGAACAAGCCACAACCTCCTATGTATGCTACTTGGCCAGCTCAACCTCACTTGGGGGTGGAGGGATGTTGTTTTGACATCATTGACATTGGTGGTGGCTAGATAGAGATATGGCGATTATAGATCTTAATGGAAGGAGGGCTGGAGAAGAAATTAGGGCTTTTTCAACTTCTAAGATAAAACTAGAACTATGAAATAAAGAGCTCCTTACATTTTGGGCTACAGGTGGATTTGTTATTTTAAATAAATATAAAAATATTTAAAATTCAATAATTACACACAAGGACACACATAGAAAAATATTGAAATAAATTAGAATTTATTTTTATTTAAAATTTTTATAATAATTTTAATTTTATTTTATATGTAAATATTATCTTCATAATTTAAAATTTTTGGATCCATTACTGCATTGAATGTATGATTACATAATAAACATGACAAATTAAATTTTAACAATTTTGTGAAATCTTATTATAATATAAAATTCATTAGAAATTTTTATATATATAAGAATTTAATTTAGAACAAAGTAAATTTGAAACTTGTACATTGCGTGGGCTGACCATCTTGTAAAATAGAAATGGTGAATTTTTTGGTATTTAAATGTAAGTTGATGCTATTGATAGCACAAATTATCCTTTTTTTTTTGGGTAAAATCCACCATCAATTTTTTTTATGATGAGAAAAAATGGCTAAACAAGGTAAAAGTCACTCGTAGGCCAGTAATCTTGCCATTTTGCACTTGAAGCCAAACATTTTTTTACAAAATTATGAATGGGCTCTCTTTGAAGTAGTATTTCAAATTGTGGTGTTGCAACCACTATATTGCAATTGTAATGCTTGTGTCACAAATTGGTAGTTGTGACAATTTAATTATGCAATTGTGCTAAGATTGAGATGAGACTTGATAAAAAAATTCAACATGCTATAATGGTAATATGGCTACAATTTAAGATCAATTTGACAAGCATACTATTTTTCTCAATTTTTTCAAGTTTTGAGGTTTTTTGGTTATTTCGGGATGGTTGAGAATTTGGAGGAGTTCAAGAAATTTATATTTGTAATCCTCGCATTTTTACCTTCATGTGGGTTGGTTTTCGAGTGAATTAGACACCCAAAGTTTTAAGAAGAGGGCTTATGATAGTTCAAAAAAAGTATGTCAACTCTTGGCAAAAGGCTTTCTGCTTAAAATACTCTTTAAAGGGATGGAGTGTCAAGAGGGATTGATAGAGCGCTTGGACACTGAGTTAGGGATGAGAGTGTATTGACTTGTGGCCATCCCTTACACAATTAAAACTATGGATGAGACAATCCCTATTCAATTATCCCTTTCAGCTCGTAATGCTCAAAGAATTCATGTGTGGATGGATTTGATAGTCTAATATATGTGGGCACTTAGGTGACATTTGATTGTGGCTTGCGAGCTTATGAGGTGTACTATCTTTACCAAGTGTGCCTCAAGTGGGTTTAAGTAGTAAGGCTGATATATTTGCTAAGAATTATAGACATGTGCCACACAATTTTAGCTAGAGAGTTGTTGGCCCATGACACCTGCCATGATTGTATTATATTGCAATTATGATTTCTTTTTGAAAATCATAAATATAACGGCAAATTACAGCCATAACATTGCAATGCACCTTCTTTAACAAAAACAAAAGTTAAGAATTTTAATATTTTAATTGGAAATAAAATTTATTCTATATGATAGATATCATCTTAAATTTAAATATTAATCTCAAATAAAATATTATAAAATTTTAATTTTAACTATATACTATGCGGATAATGAAAATTTTCATTATCACAATGTTTACAACACACATTTTTACGTCTAGGATTTTCGCAATTGCAATAAATGTATCGCAGCTGAAGCTGCGATGGCAATCACAATTTAGATACTTGGCCAGAAGCTTCTTCAACACCTTGTTTCCCCACAGTCTCCAAGTTGCAAATGGTGAAAGAATAGCGCATCTCCTTATTCATGCGACTGTGCACATACGCAATTCTACGCGCTAAGCAACTTTCGGATCAATTGAAACTGATAAGCAAGGCCAAGTTTCGGTGACATTTATAATTTGGTCTGACATTTATGTGTTATAGTTCAATATTGTAGCTGTGAAGTTGCAATACATGTTTTTTTGTTGTCCGGAATTGAGCTTAAACCTTGGAGCTCTTTGTGCCAATGGATGAAAGAAGGGATTTTAGAAGTTGGATATGCTTGTGCTTATATGGTACTGTCATCTTCAACCAATAGAACTAGAAAGCATTAGGACAATTTGTTTATATTTGAACCATTATGAAATAAGAGTTGAGTCTCCTATAGAAAGGGCAAGAAAGGAGAGAGTTCGATTTGTATATATTTGAATCGTTATGAAATAATGGTCAAGTCTCCTATTAAAAAAAGGGAGAGTTCGTGAACAACAGACATCATGTATACTACTAATCCAATATAGCAAATGGTGGAGTCAAGTCCATCTACTTATTAATAAACCATGACTACACATCGTTCATGACCAAACAAATAATACAATCAATTCATTAATCTCCTGCTTACCTAATTGCCCAATTCAAGCCGATCATATAACAAACGGTTAAACATCTTTGTGGGGGAGAGCCATTTAATGATAATAAGAATAAAACTTACTACTTTTTTTCATCAATCACATAAATATAATCGTGAGAAATATGTAATAGTAGACTCACCATATCATAGACATATGGCCATAGCCTCTCAAATACAATATGAGACAAACTTATAATTGTCGGTTCCACACACACACACACGCACGCGCGCGCGCGCGCGCACACACATATATATATATATATTAAACTCTACCATTCTAAATTATTACATCACATAAAGAATATTAAACTTTATTATTCAAATTGAGGTAACTATATGATATTATTTACAAAGCAATACTCCATATATATATTTACAATTATATATCCATAAAGGATTAATAATTGATAGCGTAAACATAGTTGTCTCACCACAATAAAATGATTCAACTACACTTGAGTGAGTATAGCAACCCATTGAAGTAACTTTGAATGTCTATTTGATATTAGCTACAAAATATTAGTATATTGTACATGATATGTTAAATGTATTGGTGTTGCCAAAATTATTGAATTCACATGTTATGCAATGTTTGGCAACTAGAAACATTTTGACTTTATCATATTTATTGTGTCGATATTATTGATTAAATTTCATTTGACATCTTTGATATGTATATATGTTTGATCACATAAAATTGGGAGATATATGTTACACCAATTTGAATTAAAATGTTTTATGTGGAAAATAATTAGTTATTATAATAAAATTTAAATTAATTTTTTATGTGAAATAATTGATAAAAGAATAATTTGAAATATTTTAGAGTCAAATTTGATTAAAGCTGAGAATGTGAGTGTGAAGAAAAATTTAAGAGTTCTTTTTCCATTTTGCCCTTAGGTCAATTACCCCATTTATTCCCTCAAACTTAACCAATCCTTTCCATCTCTTCACACTTGCAAGAAGAAGCACCAATTTCCTCAACTCCTCATCTCCACTTCTAACTCAATCTAAATAAGGTAATAAATTCTACTCTTCATTTTTACTTCTCCTTTACTTTTTCTTTGAGTTCTAGAAGATTAAGGGTTTTGATTCGAAACCCTAACTTTAAATCCTTGTTAACTAATGTATAGGAACAAGTCAATCTACATTTTTGCCACCCATTGATTCCTGTAACATTTGTAAGTGAACATTCTAACCAATTTTTTATGAATTTTAATGATCTAGACTAGTTTAAGTTAGGTTATCTTTATAATTTCAAATTTAAGGATTTTATGCTATAGAATAATGTTTGATGTGTGAGTTTCATTGTAATGACCCTAAGTTTATAAAGCCTTATTTAGTAATACTTTTTGTTATAATAGTTTTTCTTAAAGGAAGGTGTGATTCCTAAAAATGATGTTAACAACATGCATAATTACCGCAAAATGAGTTTTAACATAATATACCCTCCCATGATGAGGGATGTATGACCCTTATAACAAAATGATAATAAAATGAGGGATCATGTTGATCAGGCTTTCATGCAAATATGAAGGCCATGTACAAAAGTATGACCTCTTCATCTATGGCTTATATAAAAAAATTATCAAAATGACCCTCAGCTATCAATTGAGGGATATTTGGCCCAATAAGATAATAATCTAGCCTTTTATGATGCCAATCCTTGATGATATCATGCTTGTCCATGTGTCATAGCCTTAAGAGATTGTTTGCATTCATTTCTACTACATTTTGTTTTGGGAGCTGAATCAAGGTTATATGTATTATAAAGCTTGGCATAGGTATCTTGTAGAACTCAATATCTCAGTTGATAGATGATGGTCATTTTGATAGTCTTTTTATGTAGACCATAGGCTAAATGGTCTTACTTTTATATATGACTTGTATATTTGCATGAAAATGTTAGCTTGATCAGCATGACCCTCCATTTTGTTATTGTTTTGTTGTGAGGGTCATATGTGCCTCGTCATGGTAGGGTAGGTTATGTTAAAACTCATTCCCCTGTAATCATTCGTGTTATTAGTGTCATTTTTAGGAATTGCATTTTGCTTTCAAAGGAAATTAGTTGTTACCAAAAAATATAACTAGATAAGGCTTAATAAACTTAGGCTCACCACATTCTTGCTAAATCTATTATATCTAATTTTTTTATAGTGGTTGAAAGGCTTGAACTTGCATGAAGGATGATTTTTGAGGTGAAATTCCTATAAGTGAATAGTATTTTTTTTGCAAGAAACCTATAAAAAATTATAAAAATTATTACTACATTTTAATTTATATTAATTTATAATAATTATAATAATATAATATAATAATATGATTATAAATTAAAATATTAATTAATATAAAATATTAATATTAATTAGTTAAAATCAATTAATCGATTAAGTAATGGATTAAGCTAATAGAAAAATATAAGTTTATCAATTAAGTAATTGACTAAGTTAGGCCTGGAGGTCTTTGTCTAGCCTTAATTGATTAGTTAAACAATTAGAGAAATAGAAAATATGCACTAATAGATTAGGTAATGGATTTGACTAGGCTTGAAGATCTACACCTAACCTAAATCAGCTAGGTAATCAATTATATCTTGTTTTCTTTTAATTTTTGCATATTGCAAGAGTTTCAAGAACTTTAATTCATTCTATAGTTACAATGAGTATGTATGCCTTTTTTAGATGTTAAGTGAATATGATGAGGTCATGCAAAGAGGTATAGTGGTGTTATGAAATTATATATGTTATGCTTTAATTTTTAAATGAATTAGCTTTATTGTCACTTTGTACATGAAAATTGAGATGGGATAAATTGACAACTTTTGTGGCTTGTACATTGGATCTAGTAAATACTCAATAAGGGATAAGGTTGGAAGAGAGTTATAAAAAAATTTACATGCATTTCTTTAAATGTGTGTGTGTGTGTGTGTGTGTTCTATTGAATGATATTGAAATGCTATAAATGAATTGTGATATGTGATATTGAGGAAATGAAAGTATTGTGCTTGTGTATGCATTGTGGAGACACTGATGATTTGAATTTTGAATATATGAAATGTGGAATAGGAAGTTAAAAAGGATAATCCAATTGTTAAGGTTTTATTTGTGTATATTTCTAGAATATTTGCTCATTAAGCCCTAAAATTATCCTTCGTGTTTTATATTATATATCCATACATTGATACTCCATCACCACCACAATGAGGAGAAATCTTTTAGGATTCCATCAAGTTTGGATGCAAGCAACACATGGAGGTTTGCTTGTAAAAAGATATGTATTTTTGAAATCTTTTGCCAATATGAATTTTGTGCCAATTGTTAGTCAAATTCTTCAATTATAAAGTTTTTGTAGCACTTTAGTTAGGACAAGTTAGTAGAAATTGGTAGGCTGAGTTCCATGCCAATCACAACTTAGATGTGACACACATTCATCATTTATTTATGTATGTTACTCCATATCCACTTTATGTTTTGGTTGCAAAGGTATAGGTCTTAATATATGTAATATTTGTATTCTTATCAAATATAATGATCTTCATGTTGAAGGTTTATGATTTTGTTTTAGACATATTTGTGTGTCATTCAACATTCCTTATTGAGGTCATATTGTAATTCAAGGTTTTGTTTTACTACTTATGTTGTCCAAGTGGGAATTTATTAAAACTATTATGTGAACTAATATAAGGAGTAACCATTTATGGACTTGAATTAATTAATAAATGCACAAATGAGACGGAGAATTTGATTAATGAAAATGTTTTATCCTCTATTATTCTAGATTTTCCTTTTTTTTTCCTTTTCGGTGTAAACAAGGGGCAAAAGCCTAGCCAAAGAATAATAATTTCGGGGGAGAAATCCTTATCTTATCACCCAGAAAAACACTAGAACAAATATTAGGTAATTTAAAAATGTCAACCATCAAAATATCAGTAGAACCCAAAGAACCAACGCTTTACAAGGATGAGAACCAGGGCATCCCTTTAGAACAAGTTCACTGCTACATAAGAATCTATTTCGAACTGTGCTTTCTTCAAACCTTAGGACCTGGCAAATGACATTCCCATTCCCTTCCGAATACCACACAACATGTTGGTTAAACCTAAAAATTTGTTGAAACCTAACAGCCAGAACCCCGAGGCATCCTAGCTTAAAGACCCGTTCACATCTAGCAAATTACTCGGTGTCGACACAGCAGTACTGCATCGAAGTCTTGCGCTCTTATTGATATATGAATTAGTTTATGGTATTCATACAAATATTTGTTGAAAATAATTTGAGAAGAAAGAGGAAAGATGAGGTAAACTCCTCCCTTCCCTAATTTATCATGAACACCTAAATGGGTTAGTCACAAGTACAAAACCATAGTAAGAACACAAGCCTCTGTTTATAGAATCAAGAGGGGGCTAACCTCCTATCGTTAGTAGCTCAGTAACAAAATTCACGAAGCATAAAACTCACTAATGATCTAGTGCCAACCAATAATAATGTAATCATAGAAGTTTATGTTACAACAAGCTTTACATTGTTTTAACATTTTAGAAATCCAAGTTTTCAACAAAGTCAATGAATTATGCTAGTTTATAATATTATTTTAATAAGAAAAAAAATTATACTTTAGCGACATATGATTTCATTCTTTTTCAATTAACTTGTTTGTGGTTTTAAGTGTTGCAATTTAACTATTTGTGCTTTTCAATCATTAGCACATTATCCACCAAAGCTATTTTACATCCAAAATTTAATAGAAAACTCGCATGTATTACATGTGATCTTTATTTCCTTAAATTTTGACACTCACTTCCAACTAATTTATCCCGAAAAAAACTCCATTCGGCACCTTCTATTCAACAATTATAAACTAAATTATAAATGATAAATTCTTAATAGAATTAGGGGTTTTTTTGGATAATTTGATTCTAAGTGAGTGTTAAATTGTGTCAATGTTTGGGAAAGTAAATATCACATGCATTTCAAGTATGTTTTTTATTAAATTTTTAGATGAAAACTAGTTTAGGTATATAAAGTATTAAAGATTTGAAAACATAAGTGAATGAATTGCAACACTTAAAATCATAAGTGGGTTAGGTGAAAAAGAACAAAATTATATGTGGGTAAAGTGTGATTTCCCCTTTTAATAATACTAGATTTTTGTTTGAAAAGATAAACAATTAGAATTTAATTTATTTAAAAATATATTCATATGATTTTGGATACTATTTTTTCATGTTTGTGAACAAAGGTTTAATTTTTAATGAAAAATATATTAAGGCAACCATATATTCATACCTATTTTAACCTTCCAAATGCAATTTGTTTACCTCTCTTGTAGACTCTAGTCGCCTAAATGAATTTCACATTTTAGAAGGCTTTTCACCAAATGCATTTCAAATTGGGAAGTCTTTCTACAAGACACATTTGTAATATAAGTTGACAATATATAAAATTTCTCATTGGGAAGGCATTCCATATGCCAAACTCCTTTGCAACAATTAAGTTTGCAAATATTTCACCTTAAATTTGAAAAAAATCTAGAGACACTTCACACACATACACATACAACTAGTACCCACTGCTAATAATTCTCTTAAATTCATATAATAATTTTTTCTAATGAGAAATATTATGAATTTTTTATTATGATATTACCACCTAAGTTTAAAAAAGTTTATTACTAAATCTATAAAATTTATTATCAAAATTTTTTATAATTACTATCAAGCATGTACAGGCGTAACTTTCTTTGGCATATATGCCTAGCAGAATTGTATAATTATTTTGGAATTATCTCTTCATTCATAAAATCTGTATAACATGTGATTTTTTTTTCAGTTAAGCTATTTCTGAGCAAGTAGAATGTTATGCAAAAATAATATTTAAGGTAGTATATTAATTTTCATTTATTTTATACTGTTTCTATTTTAAATATAGAATGGGAATATTTTCACAATCACTTTTGCTGATGCCATAATTTATTAAATATAAAAGCTTCACATAGACTAAATAATCTTTTGATAAATAAGTTAACAATCAAAATACAAAAAAAGGTTGAGATAAAAAATTATAAATAATAAATATTATTTTATTTTTTTGAAAAGTAAATATGCATAAAATTACACTTGTAACATTTAATACGATCTATTTTCACTAAAAATCATGTTAAATAAAAGAGAATATGATCCACTATACAAAATTATATGTAGTATTTTTTTATATTTTTATTATTGTTACCTCCTCCTTAATACATCTCTGTCAAGTGTGAATATATAGTATAGGATTAAAATAGTACAATGGAGATCTTAGATGGGATCCTAATAAAAAAATGGATTAATTCTAAAGTCGGATAAGAAATTTTCACTGTTCCAAAAGAAATTTTGCTTTCAAAGCATATTAAAGTTTGTTGTGAGTCTATTGCAGTCGTTGTAATTTTAACCAACCGCAATGTACAGGTGTTGCCCTTTGGTAACTAAAAGTTGTAGCGGTTGTGAAATCTTCCACATCAATAATATCATGACTGCAAGTCTGCAACAGTTCTTGTGATATATAATTTAAAATTGTGTTTATCAGCAACAATCAACTTACTTTTTTTTCTTATTTTCTTTTTTCCGTGTAATTTAGGCTCCATTTATTTTTTTAAAATATATTTTTCATGCAAAAATCTCATTTCTTTACTATGTATATTTATATCTTGTGTTTAAAAATAAATGATATCTAAAACTATGGTACTAGAAAAAAATAACTTCCTCAGGAGAACGTTGTCACCAAATTCCTTACCTACATATAAGCTATTTGCCATAATATTAATATTTTATAACTTTATGTTATGAAAACTATTTTTCACCTAGATAAACTCTCAATGCTTGTATTAAGAGAGCAAGGTAGTGGAGCTTTATGCTTATCCAACCCGTCACATTATATATCACTTAATTGAAGATGTGTGTTTCTGTGAAACGTGTGTGTGCATCTGTACTCGTATTATGCTTTTGAATATAGAAAAAGAATACTAGTCGAAATATGAACGCGTTTCCAATGATAATTGTTTTCTCTACCATCACTTGTATTAATCAATCTATAGACACTGAAAATGAAATTTAAAATTGAATTTAAATTTTTTTTATATCCATTGATTTGAACTATATAAATTTGCCTCATCAATTTATATTTAATAACAATACCTTATTTGCATTCATAACTTAATTTTGAATCACATTTTCAACTCATAACATTTGTGTAATCTGCCATATTCCAAGGCCAACGGACCCAAAATAACCAATGACCTGGGGCTTCTCATAATTTTAGAAATAAAGCAAGTATCATATCTATATATGCTATACTTGTCTTGGCCTATTATTAGAACAAAACATTAAGATCCTAGCTCTTGCAATTAGATATGTTTCTACGGATGAAAGCTCACCCTAATTTCTTTCGTTTTACCATATCCCAAACATTCCTAAGCTTCTTCATCATTGCATTCTTATGCATCTGTATATCCGCTGGAAATGCAACCACAAGGTGCGCAAAGACAGAAAAGCAAGCTCTTCTATATAACCGCCTCTCCTCTTGGAATGATGAAGATGATTGTTGCAAATGGGAAGGGATTTCATGCAACAATTTAACTGGTCATGTGATCGAGTTGGGTCTTCATTATTAAGAATTGGGAGGTAAGATAGATTCTTTATGTGAAATCCAACATCTTACTTTGTTGTATCTTAGTAATAATGGATTTGAAGCACAGAAGATTCCAAAATGTACTGGTTCACTTTCTCAACTGAGAGAGCTTAGACTCGTAAATTCAAACCTTATTGGCATCATACCTTTTGAATTAGGAAATCTATCGAACTTGTAGATTCTTGATCTTCAGGATAATGACAGTCTGTTTATAAATGGTCTTGAGTGGGTTTCCCACCTCCCCACTTTGAAATGTCTATTTGTCTTATGTTGATCTAAGTCAAGTAGATAATTGGCCATCGTCAATAACCAAACACCCTTCTCAATTAGAGGTCTATTTTAAAGTTTGTGGATTCACTCATTTCAATCATTATTCCGTTTCCCCTATGAATACTTCCACTCTTCTGAAAGTGCTTAATCTTCAACAAAATAACTTAAATTCTTCAATTATGCCATGGGCGTTTAATGTTAGTAAAGTGGTAACAAATTTTGATCTCTCCTATAATTCCTTTCAAGGTCTCATACCAAAGGGGTTTGAAACTTTGACTTCTCTTGAACGTCTCGACTTTTCATTCAATCACTTTGAAGGTCGCTTACCAAAATCCAAGGATTTAAATTACGATTGTAGTTGTGGTTGTGATTTCGCATGATACAGAAAAATATGAAAAAAATGTGACCATCACGGGGTGAAATTGCAAAAAATTATGGATATGGTGTGTTCTGCATGTTCTGCAACCACATTGTGGACAATATTATGGTCGCAGACCATTATTTAAATCCTTACGAAAATCCTTCCGTAATTTGTGTCAATTAAAAGAATTACATCTTTCCTCAAACAGATTGTCTGGCAAGCTTAGTGACTCAATAAAACAATTGTGTCTTGTCCAAAGTAGTATAGAAATTTTAGATTTAAGTGATAACCCCTTTAGCTGGGATGCATTTCCCGACCGTGCAACATTTTCGGCCTTGAACATATTACGCCTAAGCAATACTAGTCTATGTGGTGTTCTTCCACATTCACTAGAACATTTATCTCATCCTTCTGAGCTGAGTTTAAATGGCAACAACTCGAGTGGGCCATTGCTTGAGTTTACTGGGTTTGCGGCATTAGAATACTTGAATATTGAGAAAAATCATTTCAGTGGGACTATTCCATACAGCATGGTACAGCTTTCAAGTCTCACTGGGTTATTTCTCAGTTCAAATAAGTTGAGTGGACTTATAAATGAAGCACACCTTTTTGATCTATCTACTTTACATTATCTGCATTTGTCCCAAAATTAGCCATCGTTTTAATTTGAGTCCCGATTAGGTCCTACCTTCCAACTCATATGTGTCATCATGTAACCTGGATGCTAATTTTCCTGTGTGGCTTAAAAATCTATGGCCAGTGTCATGGACCAGCAAATCAATAGTTGAAACATGCAGTGCTTAGACCTTTACCATCTGAGGAATAAACTAACCTATTGGTTAATACACTAACCAAACTTAGAATATAACGGGCCAAATATATAAGCATAGCACAATCAGGGCAACCGTAAGCACATAAGCATCATATAAAGGCAACCAGCACATATAGAAAAGCAACAATGGTGTATAACATGCAATTCAAACACATACGGGCAAATGCGGCCAAAATTAGTTAAAATTCGGGACATCAAAATTAGAAGAAGGGCTACTTCTTTTATTAATATGATCCTTCATTACAGTGCTAAAAATGTGCAAGGGAGGTACCAAGTCGTACATTCCATCCTTTAGGCTAGTACTGGGCTTCCATCAAGGTCACCAAGCAATCCCCCCTAAAGAGCATTATGAACTAAAACCCGTGTTACAGGAGTAGACATACTTTTTTCGAGTTGTCATAAGGGATTTTGGGCAAGCTTCAGGTGGAATTTGTCTACCAAAATACACTAATAAAAAGATAATAATCCAAGGATGACACCCATGTGCTTTCTTACTCGCACTGGATAAGTTTCCTTTGTCAAAAATACAAGCAAATTCCAAAATGGAAAAAATTAGGAAAAATTGTACACAAGTCAGATTGGTCCTAAATTTGGGCTACAAGTGCTCCATCAGATGCTTGATTTATTTGCCAAGCTTTGTCCCAATCAGAGCTCGTTTGCCTGGTCATTTGGTTCACAGGGCCAACTTGTGACATTCTCCCCCACTTAAAAAATGTCAATGGCCTCATTGACGACTCAGTTTGACATAGCTTCCATAAGCATCTTTAGTCTACTTCACTTAAGCTCCTCCCTCGATCTCTCTACTTGTCCACATGAGCTTTTCCAATGAGCAAGTTATCTTCAACACCTCAGTCTGATTTGGATTCTTGGAAAGTCTTCATCTGCTCCATTTTAACTCCTCCTCGACTTCCTTCCAGCTTTTCTCTCTAAGGTTGTTATTGATGCTAAACTCTTCTACCTTCATAGCTTTATGAACTTTCAAACATGATTGGATTTGATTTTGACACCTGGCTGGTGTCCTCTTATCCTTAGCTAATAAGGTTGAACAAAGAGTCGACACTCTTATTCTAAGATGGTATACATGATCCCAAAATGTTAGTTAGCCATTTGTGCCATGAGGTTATCCAGATATTTACAAAGCCCATTGGCATCCTGATAGACTCCTCTTGAAAGATATGCTTTGCTCAAAACATCCCACTAGATATGGCACCTTGCTAGGTGAAAGACTGTTCCCTTCGTCGTGATCATATGAAAGAAATGTTGGCTAGTACTCTACTAACCCACCAAGCTTATTATGGCAAGCCCCTATTGGGACCTACTGCTCTATATTGTTAGTGAAGTTACTCAAGTGGGTCTAGGACCCGCATTGCCCCAATCCTGATGTAAGACCTATCTTCAGCGTCAAAATCTTCAATATCACACGTATTGCCCTTTTGCCCCTTCTCTAGTGTTTTGGCTTATAGAGCACTTAAGGGATACTTTTGATGGCAATCCGCCACTTTGTGTGGTCCACGGCATAAGAAACATGATAAATTTTTCAACTTCTTGTTTGTGTTAGAAACTTAAGATGATATGGATTCCTGGGAGCTTAAGGACAAACTGTTGTTCTCTTCCCCACTCTTGAACTTGCTCCCTTTAAACTGACCACCATTGCCACTAGGAGAATTCGAGGCACCAGCCTACAAATTCTTGCTAGAAGGGAAACCAATGTCGTGGTCACAAAGGAGCTCTGCCGCAACCATTGCTTCAGTAAGGCTTTAGACCATTCTCCTTTGGAGTTCCATTGCAGCTTCACATGAAAGACTGTCAATAAAGTAAAGAGCTTGTCCTTCTTTGTTATGTCTTAGATGTCCAACATAATGGTTGTGAACTTCTTCACATAGTCTTGGACTGAGCCAGTTTGGTGCAACTCCTACAGCTTATGTCTTGCCAAGTAGTCGACATTCTCGAGATAGAAGTGTGCCTTTAGTTCTTGTTTTAACCCTTCCCAAGTATAAATATGGCAACTACCCACTCAGATATCTTGATATTTTGTCCTCCACCAGACCTTGGCATAATTTATGAGGAACATGGTAGCGTGGTTCACTTTAGACTTCTTCAAATCTATTTCTATAGCTTGGAAGTATTGGTCCATATTGAATAAGAAATTCTTGAGCTTTTGGGCATCCCTCTCTCCCACATATGGCCTGGGTTCGGGGACCTTCACTTTCCCCTTACGCTCTGAGGCAGCACCCTTGAACGGATTGTTACTTAAGGCTAACATCATTACCTTTATACTCACAGCAAGGTCGCCTATTTTCATTTGAAGAGTTGTTACAACATCCTTCACCTCAATGGTAAGGCCCTTGAAAGCGTCCCCCAATTGCTGCTAGCTGTTCTCTATTGCAACAAGCCACTCTTTGACTTGTGGAGCACTACTAGTCCGCGAGCCATCGATCCCCTTGTTTACTTCAAGAGTCTTAACTCACTGCTCAAGAGATTCCTAACCTTTGGCCTTCTGAAAGAGTTTGGGAATCTCCTCGAGTTGCATGCTACTTACAGCTTTAGCGACACCTTCGAGATTCCTGAGTGCATTCTTAATAGCTTCAAAGCGTTTGGTGTTTGTCATCTTTTTTGCCATGGTGGGTGTATAGATAAGAGCAGCATAATTTATGAGCATGGATCAAACCATGCTCTGGTACCAAATGTCATGGACAAGTAACTTAATAATTGGGATGTGCGATGCTTAGACCTTCACCACCTGAGAAATAAGCTAGCCTACTAGTTAATACACCAACCAAGCTTAGAATATAATAGACCAAACATATAAGCATAGCATAATCAGGGTAACCATAAGCATATAAGCATCATATAAAGGCAACTAGCACATATAGAAAGGCAACAATGGTGCATAACATGCAATTCGAACACATGTAGGCAAATGCGGCCAAAATCGGCTAACATTTAGGACATTAAAATTAAAAAGGGGGCTACTTATTTTATTAATATGATCCTTCATTACAGTGTTGCAAATGTGCAAGGGAAGTACTAAGCTGCACATTCCATCCCCTAGGCTAGTGTCGGGCTTCCACCAAGGTCACCAGGCACTCCCCCCTAAAAAGCATTATGAACTAAACTTCGTTTTACAGGAATAGCCATACTTTTTTTGAGCTATCATAAGAGGTTTTGGGCAAGCTCTGGGTGGAATTTCTCTACCAAAATATGCCAATACAAAGACAATAATCCAAGGATGACAGCCATGTGCTTTCCTACTCACATTGGATAAGTTTCCTTGGTAAAAAATATAAGCAAAGTCTAAAATGGAAAAAATTAGGAAAAATTATACATAAGTTGGATTGGTTCCAAATTTAAGCTACAAGTGCTCCATCATATGCTTGATTTATCTGCTAAGTTTCGTCCCAATCAGAGCTCATTTTCTTGGTTATTTGGTTCATAAGGCTAACTTGTGACACCAACGATGTATCTTGAAATTTTTTATACGGGGATTTCAAATCCAATTCTTGCATTGTTTTGGGATCTATCTCTAAGTTTATTTTTTATGAACATCTCCTATAGGAATATTACTGCATCCTTCCCAAAATCATTTCAAAAGAAAAAAAATCAATTACTTTAGTTTAATTCATTTTTGGGATTTGAGCTTCAACCAGTTGTTTGGTCCATTGTTACAATTTCCCATGAGCTTGACCTTTTTGCTTCTCTCAAATAACAAGCTTTGAAGCTTTATGTCTTCCATTTATGCCTATTCAAATTTGGAATTAAAATATCTTGATTTGTCCAACAACTTACTCTTAAGAAAACTTCTAGATTGCTTAGGATATTTTCAAAATTTGAAAGTTTTTAATTTGGCAAAAAATAACTTGTCTGGTAGAATACCAAACACAATAGGTACTTTACAAAAAGTTGAATTTATTCATCTAAATGCCAACTCCTTGTCGGGTGAAATTCCAGCTTCGATGCAATGTTATGATCTTGAATTGATTGATTTCGGGGAAAACAATTTGCAAGGAGACCTACCATCTTTGGTTTTTTTGGCACTCGAAGGAGCATAGATTCTAAGGAAGCATTCCTACATGTTTTTGTCATCTATTAGATCTTCAGCTACTATACCTTTCCCTTAACAATATCACAGGAAAAATACCACATTGCCCCAGTGACATTATTGCTTTGTCAAACATTAAGTATCCAAAGAAAACCTTTTCTTATACATTGAATAGTAAATATTTAATGGACAAGGCAACATTGGTATGGAAAGGAGAAGAGATTGAGTTTTAGAAAAATCTTTGACTCATGACAACCATTGATCTTTTTTGCAATTGTTTATGGTATATTTAATTGGATGGAAGGGAATGAAATGGGAATAGGAATAAAATGGAATAACTATTCTATAATTATGTTTAGTATATTAAAGAATAGAATAAATGTTCCATTCCAATTGTATATTTGGTATAACAAAATTTTGATGGAATGGAATGGAAAAAATGTTATCAATCACAATAATGCTCTTAAATTAAAAATAAGTGTGTAAAAATTAGTATATTTTTATATGAAAAATGATAATATTATTTTTATTTATTTATAATTTTTATGTTTAAACATATATATAATTTTCATTAAATTGATTAGTTTATATATATTAAATTATTTAAATGAATTTAATTCAATATTGTATTATATTCAATTAAAAAATATTAATGAATAGTTATATTCATTTTTATTATGATTATAATGGTGTTAAAAAATTATACATTGTTCAAAGAAAATGTGGATGACTTGATAGTTATTTTATTAATTAATATTGTATGTTGTTAAAAAAATTAAATATTATATATTTGATAAGAAGTTTGAAATAATTTTTCAGTTTGAAATATTTTCACACTTATAATAAAAGTAATACAAAATTAAGGCTTCAACTACATTATCATATAAAAAAAAGATAATTTTGAAATTTTAAAAATTAATAAAGATAATATTGTCAAAAATCCAATCCAAAAATGAAGATATGAGTCATTCCCTCACTTTTGCTACGGAATGGATATTTTATTATTTGATGGAATGACCATTCTCTAGGAATGAGAATTTCTATTCTATAGTACCTATCAAACAAATTTTTAAATCTATTTCTTTCTCATTTCCTCTTATTTCATCCAACCAAATGTACTCTTAGAAGGAGAAATTCCTCATACAACCCAAGTTATGGCATTGGCTTCTTTAAACCTTTCAAGAAATAATGTCACATGATTCATTCCTAGCAGTATTGGCAACATGAAAAATGTTGAAATCACCTGATTTGTTAAGAAATCATCTTTTTTGCACAATCCCAACAAGTTTTTCGAATTTTTGTTTTTTAAGTTACTTGGATCTATCATTCAACAATTTATCTGGGCAGATTCCACTTACCTCTCAACTCTAGACCTTTAATGTTTCATCATACACCGGAAACCGAGGTCTTTGTGGGCTACCACTCGCAAAAAAGAAAAAAAAAATCTTAGGAGATGGAATCCTTCCTACTACTCCATCAACCGGCAGCACTCGGATAAATGACAGTGATGCCGAAGATAGATTCATAACCTTTGGATTTTATATTAACAGTGCTCTTGGATTTATTGTTGGATTTTGGGCAGTTTGTGGAACTTTAGCCATCAAAAGATCATGGAAAAAGGTTTGTTTTCAGTTTGCCAGCAACATGTGCGATTGGATATACGGACGAGTTGTTCTGTTCATTACACGAATAAAAAGAAAATTTCAAAATTGATAAGTAATTGTTTTAATAAATTTTTTTTCGATTTTTTACGACATGTACATGTTGCATTTTTTTGCACGCGTAGATATTACAATCCTTCTTATATTCATGAAAGTTACAATTTATATGTACATACCCATAGGTTTTAAACATAAATTACATCCTTTCTCATACCGTTTTTCTTTTGGTTGTTAAACTATAAAATTTTAAATCACTTAAATATATAATTATTATTTGGTAACTGCATGAATAATCTTATTTATTTTGTGTGAAATATAGGAACTTTCTAGAGTGGAAGAGAAAGATCTTCTTTTCGTAAGGTGACAAATAATGTGAATTCTACTTATTATCAATTAAAACAAATTGGAATTAATAACTTTGCTTTATTTAGATTGCAAGTTTAAATGACAAGCACAGTGTTAGTAATTCTCTGTTTTCACATCCAATGTCCATTGAATCTTCTTTTTTTTTTCTCTGGCATTTGATATATATTAAATGTTTTTGAGTGATAAGTACAATAATTGAACACATTTTGTAGAGATTAATTATAAATACTCAAATTAAAAATTTGGATATCCATACCTAACATATTTATTTTTAAATCCAAAGTTAGATTAAAATATTATTTAATTCTATGATTAATAAAAATAGATAAAAGAAGGGATTAATTTGTAAAAAATAATGGCATTGTATTTTTTTATTCCACACATATATTTTAACTTATTTATATATATTTAGCAATGACTTCAAATGAACTTTTGTAATGGACTATCAATCTTGGACCAATATTATTGGATTGTTAATGGTTTATATAATAATTTGTTGGGTGACAAAATATATTCAATAACTAATACATTTAACCTACAAATAAAATATCTATATTGGACCAAAACTATAAATGATAAATTATGTATATAACATATTGGAAAAAAAATTACAATAAAAAATTTTATCCATGAAATTTTTTGTAAAAAATAATCCAAATAAATCATGATATAATTGTATACATAATGACCAATGCCACCACAATCTTATATTTGATTATTTACCATTACATTATTTTTGTCCTTATTTGTAAAAAAAATATTTTTTAAACAATAAAGTACTTTTATCTTCAAAAGTAGTTTTAAAAAAAGATTTATCCATTGTGGAAATTTTATTTAAATCATAACTTTACATTCTATAATCCTTACGATTTGATGTATAAAATTAGATTATATATATTTGCAAACTCTAACCCCTAAAATATTATTCCTATAACTCAAGTCAATATATATTGTAAATTCTAACTATTTAAATAAAATTCGATATATATATGTATTTTGCAAATCCTAACTTTCAAAACATAATCTTTAAATTTAAATTCAAATACTCCAAATATTTTAAATTTTTAGATTTAGATACAAAATATTTGAAAGTTGATCAAGTCAATATTTTATCAAAAAAATCTATTTTTACTAACAAAATAAATTCAAAAAAATTAAATCTTGCATTTCCCTAGTATTCATTTGATTGTCAATGAAGACAGTTTGCATCTTTTTTTTCTTTTCAACAAGACTATATTATCAACTTATTCTTCTTTTTGGCGGTAGATTCTCCATCAGATTTTGTGACTTTGGGCAGGACATATATAACATTGGCCAGGATGTATATTTGCATCGGCATGTCTATTGTAGCATGTCCAACTACCAGACAAGATGTATCTCGGTAAACCTTAATTTTCTAACTTGTATTTCATCTTCGCTGCTTTTCTCTTTGCTTTGATGAAATTGTCCGACACTAGAAGCAAAGGTTACTTATTTTATGAAAGTTGTTCGTCATTAAAGCTAACTCTGTTAAAATTATTAAAAGCTATGATGAAACCTTTTAGTTTTTATTCTTTTAAAAAATTTATTTTAAAAGTTAAGTTTTTATTTTAAAATTTTTTAAATACATGCAAAAAAATTTTAATTTAAGTCTTTGAATCTTTATGAAGAAAAAAAATTTTGGTGCACCATATTTTTATAAGCTCATAAGTTTATTAAAAAACTCTTGGGTCAAAAATAAAATTAAAATAAATTCAAAACTTAAATTATAAAATTTACAAATAAGTGAATTACCTGAAAATTTCTTTCATGTATAAATAAATGTCATACATTCATTGACTTATTATGACTTATTAAGATATTGATATCCAGACTTTTAATTTAGATATGAAAAATCTGTCTATATTTTATTTATAATTTCATTTGAAGAGATCAATATAATTTTCTAAAAGGGTTAAATATACAATATCACAACTCTTGTAAATACTTACCTAGATAGCCTCTTTAAATAGTCACATCGCATGTTTTTCAAATTCTTAATTAATACAAGTATTTATAATTTAAAAATTTTTTGCTTGTCAAGAAATCTTAATTATATTTTAATATAAAAACTTAACTTGAATAATATAAAAACTTACAATAAAAAAATAACTAATTAATAACAATTTGAATTTGAGTGAAATTTGTTACATGACGTAATGTAGAACAAATAATAGAGATGTATATGATGATGGGTAAGAGAGGGTGATTTCCACCAAATTTTCATATTAAAATTGCAATTTTGTGTATCAATGTTTTCATAATTTTATATATAATAAACATAAAAATACAATCCTATCCATCAAAATTATTTTTTTATTTTTATTTTTATGTAGGAGTCACAACCTTTTATTATGACAATTTCAGAAAAATGCAAAATCTTTACAATATTTACAAAAGTATATATTACACTGCAAAAAGACAATGAGGTTGAGCCGATTCCCTTAGCCTTAGTGGCGTTTGCTGGACCCGCTAGGAAATGAACTGCGGAATCTCTATTAGCGGCGGATACGGCGAATCGTTGAAATATTGTAAGTGTTGAATGGCAGCGATTAATCATACACTGCCATTATCATTTTTTTTCAAATTTTTTATGTGTGAGTTGTTCTATTCGTTGCATGAATGAAAAGAAAATTCTAAAATTAACGTGTATTTTTCTTATATTCATGAAAATTTTTTATGTGAGTTGTGCCATTATCATTTTTTTTAAAAATTTTTATGTATTTTTCTTAATTTTTTTCTATTTTGTTACAACATAGCAGACGTGTTACCTTTTTTTTTTTTGGCACTAGTGTAGAAATTACATCCCTTCTTATATTCATGAAAATTACAATTTATAATTGAAATTGCATTTTTTAAAGATAATTGAACTCACATTAGATCTATTTGTGTGTTCATATGCCTAAACATAAATTACAACATTTCTCATTCGGATTTTCTTTTGGTCGGTGAGTTATAATATTGTGGATATATAAGTATCTCCACCATATGTGGAAATTAGCGATCTTTAATTTTTGTTTAAAAAATATGTTATTTATTTGATAGTAATAAAATAATAGGGGTATTTAAGTAATTTTAACATGGAGATATTAATTTAAAATATTTAAGTTAATTCTATTCATTTTCTCTCAATTCCATAATAAATACTCTCGTTAATTAAAATAGTTGATGGTGGTCACAAATTAATTATAATACCCTTTTTTATTTTATTAATATCAAATTAGCAACAAAGAATTTTTTGTCCAAATAAGAGAATGGAGATCATTACCTTTGACATTATTTATTTTGTGTAAAATTTAATTAGGAACATATTGGAGCGGAGGAGAAAGATTCTCTTTTCATAAGGTATAACGAATCAATGTGACATATATTCTAGTAATTTTAAGTTAAAGCATAAACATAATTGTGGAATTAATAGCTTTGTTCTCTTTTGATATCAAGTTGAAAGGGCACATGCACTCATTTAATACATCTTTAGTAATTCTCCCTCTGTCCAGGGAATCATTTATTTTCATTTGATATATACTAAATAAAATGTTTGAGTGTTAAACCCCAATAATTGAAGACATGTTGTTAAAATCAATTAATAATGATGAGCTTCTATTGCAATACATGAAGGTAAGACTTTGATTGCAAGTTAGTTGTGAAGCTATCCAGAAAGGTTGAATAAACGAAATCAACACTAGAACAGAAATGCTCTTAAACATCAGTTACTTTCAGGTTTTGACAGTAGTTCTAACCTTATGAGTATCATTGTAAATCTAGTATATTCAATGTCAATTTTTTAATTGACATTGAACACAGAAACGACATCAGTTTTTTTTTAACGAAATAGGAGTGTTTAGTTAAAAATACAACGTCGATTTTTTGTTGTAGTATCTGACATTGATAATCAATTTTTCATTACTTAAAATTCATTTAAGATGTTGGTTTGTTATATAACTAATGTTTAATGTGAAATATGTTGATGGACTTATAAAAAAAATGATGTTATGTTTTGGGTTTTTTCTTTAATCCGACCTTCACTATTCCCAAAATAGTATCCAAATCTAATTATAGAATCCAACACCTCATATTACTATAAAAACAATAACAATAGTATTCATGTCCTTTCTCAATATCTCTATAATCAAGATTAATACCCCAAATACAATAAAATGGAAAAAGATGAAGATGATACATTTATTTAAACCCAAATAGTGGAAGGACAAATATTACATGGATGCTACAAAAATTAGAAATAACATGTATTTAAACTCTATTTCAATGTCTTTATGGTAAGATGAAACTTACATTGTTTTCCAAACATAACCATTGATAGAAATACTTGTAAATCCTACTATATCAAAACAAAGGTATAAAGACGTTAGAATTAATGTTGTGGGTGAAACATGAATACATTTGCTTTATTACTTGGTTTTTGCTAATAAACTTTGGCAAAATCACATGTTATGTGATTTATCCACGTCATCCTAGTCTTTTGTATAGAAATATTCATTAATTTGCTTTTATAAGGAAGAAATTTTCTACTTTTTATTTAAAAAACCCACATCAACCAAAGCCTTAATTAATGAAATCAAAAATAACAATTCAAACAAATTAACACAATAGACAATAAATGGACATTCGTAATTAGGTTTAGAGGAGAAATGAAGTGTTCACTTAAAGTTGAGAAGAAGATGGCAACAAGAGTGAAAAATAGTTAGACTCGAACAAAGGTGATCTTTTTGTTCAAAGACATTGTAGTGAACTTTGAAATATATCTCTAATTTGGTTGTTCTCTTTGTAAGGCACTCTTTATAATATATCTTCAATTTGGCACCCAAGATAGGTTTCCAATTTTAACTCTTGCCTTCATTTTCACAAGTGTTTAGGGGGGAAAAACAACGTCATTTAAGTATTTTGTCAATTATAAAATAAAACCAACATCTTAAGATTAATGATAGATTTCATTTTCAACATTGGTTGCATAATAATGCTAACATGGAATCATTTTAATTCATTTGTTATGAACATTTTAATTCATTTTAATTCAATATAAGAATGGATATCTTGCTTACTTTATCAATACAAGAAATGTCAGAGGCTTATAACAAAGGAAGGAACTGGAATCTCCTTAAATTCCTTCCAGGGACTTGTGTCTACTCTCCAACCATGAACACAACCATTTTACAAAGAACTTGGAAGGAATCTTATCTAAAATTCTTCCAAACACTTTGTAAAATTCTTATTTTTAGAGCTAAAGTATAGATACAAGTTCTTGAAAGGATCTTTGGCCAAGTCCAAAACCTTCTAAAAGCATTGGCTTTATGAATTCATCAATAGAGAATGCTTTTAAGATGAAGGGTGTAAGCCACAATATCAATATTATTTAGGCTACTGAGAAAGTTCAAGAATTTGTTAGGGTTCTTTCCAAGGAGTAGGTAAAAGTTCTTGTAGAAAACTCTAGAAGTTGGTTGGACCTTCCAAATAACAATAGTAATGTTAAATACTAGGATCTATGCCTTACAAATTGAAAACCCTCTTTTTGAAGTAAGGAGATCTATCTTGAAAGATCATATATTTGCTAATAAGGAAAGCCTTATTTATAGGCAATAATTAGACATCAATTATTACTTAAAAACCAACATCATAAGTTAAAGTTCATGAACTATCACAATGATTGAAAATGGACTTACACTTACACAACAATTAACATAAAAAAACCATTCATGTGGCCAACTTTAGTTCCATTCATTTAGACTCCTCATAAATGCCATTAATTTAGACATCTTTAGTTTCATTTATTTAAACTTCATATATTACATGTTAAATGCTTAGTATTTATTGTGATTAAAAGCCATTATGGTATGAGAACAATATTTACCAACCATGTTAATTTTTATAAATAAAGAACATTGTTTAGTAATTTTTTTGTCAACTACTTCATGTTAAAGCGCTCCACCACATTGTACAGCACTGAAGGAAATATAAAAATAATGCACCTATCTATTTAAAAATAGAAAGCCATCTAAATTCAAAATGTTGTGAACATAAGAAAAAGAAATATATGAGAAAGAAAACAATGATGAATTATGAAATAGAAATTTTATTTACTTCTATAAACTTCTTTGCATTTTATATTACAACAATACATAACTTTAAAAAAGAAAAAATTAAAAAAAAAGTCTATTCACTCCTCCATTCTCATTGTCATCATCCAAAAACTAATCTTCAACATCCATTAAATTTCAATATTAGTAAATCATGGATCTAGGTAATATATTTGTCTCCATTACCAACACTAGCTTATGTTTGAAAAGGAGGAAAATAACTCCTTTTCTGTCAAATCTACCCCATTTAGAGTGACAATAGATAGAGAAGCAAAAATCAAATTCAATAATATGTCTAAAGTTGTTGAATGAAATGAAGAGGGAGCTGTTTTGCTCCTCCTTGAATACATGCTAGAGTTAGATAATGAAGGTTAAAGTATCACAAAAATATTTCAAAAAAAGAGTGGAATACTATTTATAGGCAATATAGGATATTATATATTAGTTATTACCATATAACCAACATCCAAAAATGAAAATTTTCAAGTGAAGTTTGTTCATATACCTTTTAGACATCGATTATTTGAGCAATCGATATTGTAAGTGACAAGCTCATAAACCACATATTGTATTTTAAATGAGCAAAATGTTAAAATACAAATAATCTTTACAATTTCAATAACAATATAAATACAAACATTAATTAGCTTAAGATAATTTATATACATCGGTTATCAAATAAAACTACATGTAAAATACATTAAGATCTTAAAAACAAACATTATATTCACATAGATATTAATTGTAAATAATGATTATCATTTCATTTTTTTTTTTGCTAGAATTTTCATCTCATATTAGAAACTAAAGTTTTATAGCATCAACTTATTATGTTAGGCAATGTACTAAATTGTACTTATTTATAAAAATGTCACCGTGTTATTATTAATGTTAATTTTTTTTCTATAATTAACGTCAATGTACTGACATTAAAAGATAATTCTATAGTAGTGCAAGAGTAAAAAGTCTTGTGAGCCAAGTGACTCAATGTTTGTGGATTTGTGAAAGTTGAGTGCTTTTCCAAATTTCAAAGCATATTTTGCTTTTCTATATGCCCTTTGTTGGTTCCATTGGTGTTGGACATCAGTTTATTAAATTTGAATTGAAACTAGTAGGTATGTTTATGTATAGCATGACCTTGTAATTAATTCATTATAAAATTAAAAGTGGATAGAATTTATATATTATGGTTATTATGTAATGAATATGAAAATGAAATGAAAATTTTTAATTAACTCTTATAATATTATGCAATGCTTGTAAAGATGTAGGCTTGTCAAACAAGCCAATCCATGAAAAGGTGGGTTTGTAACAAATGAGTTTGTATTACCCGTGTCTAAAATGAGTCCAATTTTAAAGGGCCCCAACTCACCAAAACCTACAATAGACTAGACTAACCCACGGGTTTTGATCATGATCCCATGGACTTAGCGAATATAGGTTGACTTATGATAGACCAAGTCCGCAATGAACCTACCCATATCACTCACATCCAAAAATAAACTTAATTTTAACTATTCAAACTTGCTAAAATTTATGACAAATATAGATTGATCCATAAGTTATAACCCATTTGACACCACCATGAAAATGCAATTAAAGTGAAAAGTTATTTTTTCTTTTATGTTTGTTTATTTGTTTGACTTATTAATAAATATTATTAAAATTCATATCATCATATATTATATAAGTATATTTATATTATAAAATTAGAGCAATTATAATCTTTAAAATTAAAGATAAAAACAATATAAGCAAAGTAAAAATGCTTAAAACTTAATAAATTTAATTTTTCTTTTTTTTCTCAAGCTTATCAATTGTGAGACTTGGATTAGAAAAATATTTTTTTTAAAAATAATGTCTTTTTTTCCCTTAAAATGAGAGGCATGTATATATAGAAATCTTAAATTAAACATGGAATAAGAATATAAATTTTAATGAGTAATTTAATAAAATTATATATTATTTATTGTAATAGGAGGTTGTAAAACTACAATTCAAATAGTTAGGTGTGTTAGCCATATTAAGCTAATGAATGAAATAGTAATTAAAGTGATTAGTTAAAGGGTATCAAATTATGATTTTATTCCTAAGATTATGGTTTGACTCAAGATAGCATTAATTTATTTTTTCTAATATTATTAGAGAATAAAATAATATGAAGATGAAGATTGAAATAAGATAAAGATTAAGTAAATAAGATTAAATTTTAAAATATTATTTATTGATATTAATTAATTATTATAACATGTTTCTATAAAAATAATTATATTTAAATTTGATAATAATTATTATTTATTATGGTGGAAATTTGTAAGAGTATAATTCAAATATGTGGACATGTTAGTCAAATTAAATTGGAAAATGTTGCAATTGTCAAAGTAATTGGTTTGGTGGTATTAGATCATGATTTTGTAATATAGGTTGTGGTTCGATTTAGTTAAAGAAAATGTAATTTTTTTTTTATTATTGCAGAGTTAAAATAAATGGGAACATATTGCAAGAAAAATAATATATACCTATAACATTTTCCTAGTCATTGCTATAGGGTATAAAGTAATATAGCTAGAAGACTTGGCACTAAAAATGGATGTGAGAACTCCATATTTACGACATTGTTGTTAGATGAAATAACTAATTTAAAAAATAAAAAAAATTATTTTTTTAGAAAATGAAATAATTATTTAAAAAAGAAATAACACTTTTGTTAGTATAAATTGAGTGGATGACCATATAATAAATACTGTTCTTTTTTGAAAATGAAATAATTAAATTTGCAACCTATACAAATAATAGTGTCATTATATATTTACTTGCAAAAAAGTATTTAGTGTCAATATTTGCGAACCATATTTTGACAACTATGTCATCGTAATGGATTTCATCAAAAATTTGAAAATTAAATTTTGGCACTATACCAACGACATGGTCATTGCAATATGCTTCCTAAGAAAATGAAGGGAAGCAATCTAGCACCAATTTTTTAGAAGTCCTATACCAATGGTTGAGATTTCCATATAGCAATGACCAAACTAAATCTTATCGATATATGCTTGCAACTTAAATTTTATTAAAATACCATTTCTACTCATTCATGAGATAGAACTTCCTAATTTCCAAAGAAATTTTAACAAATGAGGAATGATTTGTTTATATTTTCCTTATCATTTTTTAGCTCTCTCTCATTCTCTAACATTGGTATTGCATATTAACCAAATGGTGTCATTATTCTTCCATTCTTTCTTTAGTTCATTCATTAAGTTGAAAGCTCTAAAGTTTTCCTCTTTGACAATGGATTATGAAATATGGTACATTGCTAGGAAAATTTCTTTTACTTTTATGAAATTAGTTATCGAATTAGTATGTTGCATTTGATATATTTATTATGATATTATATTTGGGCATATTACATGATTCCGATATATTGATAGTTATGCTATATTTAGACTTAGCATATCATTTGTTGACCTCATATAAGTATGAGAATTTTAGAATGATATATGGATAGTTATGTCATATGTGGACTTAGTGAAGGATTTGTGATCTAATATAAGTATGAAAAACTATAACTTTTAAAAATTAAAGTAATGAAAAATAAAAAAATTAATAATAAAAATATTAAATAATTAAAACTTGAACATAAATTAGAAAAATAAAATATTTAATTATATAAATTTAAAGTTAATTTTAAATAAAGCAATGAATAAGATTAAATTATTATACATAATATTAAATTAGTATAAAATTTATGCTACTCTAATGAACAAGAAGATGTGACACATTGAAAAGAAATAAATTTTAAAATTATAAACTAATAAAGGTTTTAGATCTGAGATGGAGAAAGAAAATTAAATAATAAAAATGTTAAAATGTTAAAAATTTGAACACAAATTAGAAAATTAAAATACTTGTTCAATAAAGATTTAGAGTTATTGTAAATAAAATAGTAAATAAACGATAAAAAATATTATGAGTTAATTTTCACAGAATGCTAAGTGAATGTTAAATTATGTTAATTTAATGAACAAAAACAATTAGAGTACAAACATTTAGTGTAAGAAAATAATCAATGTAAATAATCTAAATTTAATCTTCAGCAAAGTAGTTAATATTAAGAGGTTAGTACAAGCAAAATTTATTCTACATAAATAAACATCGAAAATGAAAATAAAATAGTTAAAATTATTATAATTGTAAAATTACAATAACTTTAAATTTAATGCACTTACATTGTAACTTTAAACTCATTTAAGGGTCGGTTAGCCATTATAAACTAATTGATTGTTAAATTATACCATAAATTTGAACAATTTGGAATAATTCCTTTAATTATTATTGTTAACTTATATGCGCATTGTTTCACATTATAGAAATTTCATGTGTCTTCTTTATTCTCCAAGTGTATGGTTTGCATATTTGGAGAACTACGGAGATATGCTATCAAAATTTTTACATTTAAGGAATGATAGCATGGATAAGTTGAAATAATAGGTATAGGAATATATTGAATGGGATAGAACCTTAACCTTTAATGTTAAAATGATAAGATAGATTTAGGATACATATCAAATATGCACATAAGATTTTATCATATAATAACTTGTCACATTGTTTACCATTGACAACATGTCTATTAATAAAAGCTAAATAACTTTGGGAAATCGCTTATTTGATGAGCACTAGAATGATGATTTGGCATTTGTTAAAAGAACTAAAAAACTTTGTTGATTAAATAGGGCTATTAAGATGTTCATGTCAAAAATATAGAAATGCGATCCTTTAAAGTATGGAAACTATAGACATATATATAATAGTGACAAATTTGATCCATTTTACACAAATTGGGTTCATCATTTTAAAGTGGCTACAACAACTACATTGCAATGTAGGGGCACTTCCTAACAATGGAAACAAGATTGTTGGCATTATACATGAATTATTTGGCCCTCATGTGTTTAATCAAATAGTTAAGAACAATGGAGTTAAGGATAAAAAAGCCTTGAGGGAGCACATCTCATGGCTAAAGTTCTGATAAGTTATTCATAGAAATTGAAATAGAATTGTATCCCAACTGGATCAACTTTTCATTGTGGAATATTTTATTTAAAATTATGCATAAAAAATTGTTACATAAATGGATTCAAAATTATTGAAGAAAGCACTTCCCATAAAAAATAGATCACAGGGATCACATTACGATGCAAAGAAATGACTCAATAAATAAAGGTTAAGGTATGAGTTATTCATATCTACAAACATGATTGTGTGCTTTTTTGGAAAGAAAATGTTAAAAGAGAGAACTATTTTATGTTGGAAGAGTCATTGGGTTAACAAAAATACAAAAAAGGAAAAGGCATCTTACAATGTGTTGAGGTATATTTCATTGAACTCCAAGTTGAAATAATTGTTTCAATTGAGATATATGATGAAAGATATGAAGTGGCATCATCAGTAGAGGACGAGGTTATACAATATCTTATTAATGAAGAAGCCTAGTGGGAGTTCAACAAAAGCTATCCTAATTTTTTTTTATCATACCATAGAGTGTTCATCTAAGTTTGGGTATAAACAAATTCCATCTTTTTAGCAATACAAGTCCATCTTATAGCATGTGACAAATGGTCATGACAACTTATAATTTGTTACCATAGCTTCGTATGAAAAAATCTTTCTTTATATTGACTCTATTAATCCTTTGACTACACCATCTAAGAAAATATATAAATGTCTTCTTAAAATCATTGGTGCAAAAGTTAAAATAGTTATGGGATATTGAAGTTTGAACTTGAAATGCTACTAACAATAAAATGTTTAAGTAAGTGTCATTTTTATGGAATGTTAATGATTTTTCTACATGGAGTAATCTGTGGGGGGAGTGGGCAAGGGTATAAAGTATGCTCAACTTGCAATCTAGCACTTTATCAATATAGGTTGGAGGAAAAATAACATATGTTAGTCATCTTTACTTTATTCTAATGAGTTACAAGTTCCAAAATAATAAACATTTTCATAGTTTATAAGTGACAAATCATGAACCACTTAAGTAGATTAAGTTAGAGACTTAATAGAAAGCATGTGCAATTTGGTGAAGTAAAATAAGAGAAAAGTGTTAATAAACTTAAATTCATATCAGGCATATTGGATATAGGGATAGTGTTAGGCATTGAACACAAATCAAAGGATAAGGATAATACAAGACATGATCTAATCGATATGAATATATAAATAGAGCTACATCTACATGAGGAAAGGAATAGAATAATGAAACTACATGCTAACTTCATGCTCAATGATGTTGATTGATGATGATTTGCTCAATTTGTCAAAAATTTCAAGTTTTCTTATAGGTTTGCTAATAATTTAAGGAAAAATATGATTAATAATAACCCTAAAATTAAAGGGTTGGAATTGCATGATTATCACATCATTATCTAATGATTAGTAGCACTTGGAATTTAGGCAATAATGCCAAAATAAATATTTACATTAATTGCTAAGCTTTGTAATTATTTCAATGAAATATATGTAAGAACTTTGAACAAGAAAAGTGTATTGAATAGGCTAGCTTCAAGCTCAATGATGTTGACCAATGATGATTTAGTCAATTTATCAAAAATGTCAAGTTTCCTAATGGGTTACTAGTAATTTAAAGAAAAATATGACTAATAATAACCCTAGAATCAAAGGATTGAAATCGCATAATTATCAAATCATTATGTAGTGATTATTAGCACTTGCAATTTAGGCAATAATGCTAAAAGAACTATTTGCACTAATTATTAAGCTCTGTAATTATTATAATCAAATGTGTAAGAACTTTAAACAAAAAGGTGTAAAGAAAGCTAAGACATTGTTCTCATTCTTTGCAAGCTTTAAATGATATACCCTTTGGCATTTTTTGATATAATAATGTACTTAGCGATACATTTTCTTGAAGAAGCATTGCTAAAATTTTTTATGATATACTTATACAAGAGATACATTAAAAGGCTAAAGAACTATGTTAAAAATCAAGCTCAACTTAAGAGGTTCTATTATTAAAGGCAACGGTGTAGATGAAACCTTGACATCTTGTTTCATGCATCAGTAAAGGGTGAAAATCAAATTTAATTGACTCGAATGAAACTTGGATACCATTTAGGTTGTAATGGAAAGGCAATTATCCATGTTCAAATCTCAATGTTGACCCATTAAAGCCAAAAACACTTATCCATTTAATTTGAAAGATTGGGATAGTGTAATATGATATATCCTAAACAATTACATCAAAATCCAAGTATCTTAAGAAAGCCTTTCAAACTTGTACTTTTTCCTAACTTCTGGTCATTTAATGAATAACTTGTACTATGTAATGAACATATGAGGGAACTACAAGTAAGAGGTGGTCACTATCTAAATTAACTCCAAAAAATTAAGTTCCCTTCATAGTTTTACTCAAAGATAATGTCTTATTATATTTATATCTAAAATATTTTCCTTCTTCATTAATCCCTTTTAATAAATTTTGTAAATGTGTCATTACACAAGAAAGGATCCCTGAAGGTGATTGATGAGTTACTCTTGTTAGCTTCCAAACCAAATTTTGTAACTTCCTTTTAAGATTCTAAGCATAAAACACAAAATAATAGGATTTCTATTTTGGACAGAAGAAAGCACATTTTACATTGTTCTAAAGAATATCATATAGTTAACTTATATCTAGAATTACTCTGTAAATTTATTCAAGTGTAATTGACACTGATTGTGAAAAAGAAGAAATTTAACAAACATCTCTATTAATGCTTAATGGTATAAAGATTATCCATATACACTTGCCTCTAAAGCTAAATTAGTTTTTTTTACATTAACAATCCTCTCAATGGACCCAACTAGAAAGCCATTGCTCATGTGATGCATCATGATGTATGAGATCTTGTAGATGATGATGTTAATGATCATGGGGTCTTAATATTATAATACGCTAATTTTGCAAACTTTAAACTCATAATCAACCTCAAAAATTAGGATAGTATTACCTTACTAGTTGCAAATAATGATCCTAAATATGCTTCATCTTTTACACATATTCATGCTAACATGCAATATATGATGACTTCACAACTGATGATGACATATTAAAAGATGAAAAGATTAATGATTATAAAGGGTGAGCACATACAATCTAATAATGCTGTTAAAACTAATGAGGAAGGATATGAGTATGTTATTTCTAATGATAGTGATTCAGATTAAAGTTTAGATACTTTTACCTTTAACAAGTAAACATTATGTAATAACAAATTTTTGATATGATGTAATAAATATTATTTAAGTTCAGTCCTAATAATTGATTTTTTCATACATGCCTTGCATAATGTTAAGGTTAGTGATGCATTTAACTATTAAAATTGATATGTTATAATAAATATTATTCATGTCAAGTTATTATAATTAGTTCATAGCTATGGCTATTATTATATCGTCCTATCATGGAGGGGACAAAAGAGCTAACCTATCGTAAATCCCTACTTATTTTTTTAAGGAGTGTGAATCATATAAAATTGCTTATACTACACAATTCATTTGATTTTTTCCATATAGACATTTTATTGACATAGTTGATATTTTTGAAAGCTACACCAGCTAAGTGAATACATAACAAAATGAGGAACATAAGACTTCAAAAGTTAGTATTGTAGAACAATGGTAAAGTACTACTTGCACACTTTGATAAGGTTACCTGGAACCCAATGGGTGAAAATCATAAGCACTTGCCATGACTAATAAGAGTAAAGGTGGGGAGGTACTATAAGCTATTCCAGAAGTTTTAGGTAATAGTACTTAGGGAGCAATGGGTGTGTATTGTTAAGGAAGTCTATGTAAGTATTAACTTATTTTCTCTATTAATTTAAGACCTAATATGATCATCTTTCTTCACTCGTATTTTTCTTTTACATGACTTTTAGTGCAACAAGATTATGAATTTATACAAATTTTATAAGAAAATTCATACTACGTTTATAATGGCATTCAACTTACTATAGTCGATTAGTACAAAGATTAGAAAAGTAACTATATAATCATTTCTTAGAACATACGGAGATAGTCTTACTTGTGAATTGGCCTACACGTTATGAGTAATTCTGGGTGATATACTAGCAAATTGTTAGGATTAGTATTGCAAGATGTTCGATAATTAGGAGTACAAGGTAAGAATAAACTAAATATTATAGGTCATAATTTTTAATTTCAAGTTTATTACTAGCTCTTGTGATGCCTTTTTATATTTTGCTTTGAATTTGTAGCTGAAGTCTAAATGAAATGTGCAAAATAGAAGGCAGAAAAACTGCAATGGTCTAGATGAATCGAAGTCCATTGTAACGCATCAATATGATAAGGTATACTAAGTAAACATTCATTAAATTTAATACTATCAATAATTTTAACTAGCATTGTACCACTTTTTCTTTTAAAATGAGCCTAAAGAAATAAGTAGATAATTGCATTGTAGTTGTTGATAGAGAACTTTGCCCACGTTATGCCAAACCATCAAAGGAGTAGGTGTCTCTAGATGCCTAGGGTAATTGTATAAGTATTTTATCATTATTTTCTAATTTTAATTACTTGCAATAACTTTCTACTCTTATTACCATTTTATCTATGAAAAGTATATAAATATTTGGATATAGGAGCAAGCTGCTCAATTGCAATCTTAACTTGATTCTACATCTAACTTATTGCTAGCCTAACACATGAACCTGCCATTGCTAATGATGTGTTGGGCGCTCATTAGAGGTATAGAAAAAAAGGTTAGTCATATGCATCAAGGGACACCCTATGGCACTCCTAGTAATAACTCAATAACTACATCTTTTCCCCAAGGCAATAGCACAATGCACCATGGCCTAAAAAGGTCCAATAATACATTGTTTAGAGTCTACAATAGTGGCTGATCTAGCATGTGCTACTTGGGTTCGAGGTGTGCTCTCCTCCACTATTTCTTGCTTTTCCTAGCTTGTGGCCTATCCTTCCCCTAACATTACTTAGTAGATTTGCTTCACGACCATTTACACATAAACCCCAGCCTTGATAAGTTAATGTCAAGGATGACTTTGCAGATTTAAATGATCTTCATATTTTATGTACTTGATTTTTTTTATTTGCATATAATATTCTTCTATATAGATATTATATGATTTTATTATTGTACATCATTTGGGATTTCATTTCTTTTTTCGTTTATTTTAGTGTCATACTGTAATGACATTTTTAAATTTTTAATAATTTAAATGAAATGTGTGGGAATAATGGTTGATATTAATATCTTTTAAAAATATGGAATTAATTAATAATTGTACAAATTTTTGCATAAAAAATTTATAAAAAAAAGTTTATATTGATGATATTTGTTGTTAGTACATAGGTAATATCATGTCAAAAGCACGAACAAATATTATGATGACATGTATTGTCAATATTGGTCTATATAGGTCCATATATATGACTTATTAGTGACATGTTTATAATGATATTGTTATCAATATATAACTATATTAATAATTTTCCTATCTACACCGATAAAAAATATTATCACTATAAGCTCTATTCCTTATAATGATGTGGCACGGACTAAATCCTATTTTAATAATATAAGTAAATCTTCTTACAAACTGATGACTTTCTATATAAATAGTTTAAGTTTTTTGTATGGAAGTTTCTTTGGTAAAAACTTCAAATTGTTGCATCTCATGCATCACAATCAACTGCATAATCTAATTGACACATGGGTTGTCTTAATTTTAAAAAATAAATGCTACCAATAATAGTAAGTAAGATGAAGGCAAAGCAACAAAAAAGAAAATTGCAAATAGGCCCTTGAGTTAGAAACAAAAATATGCCCCGACAATGGGAGAAAAAACAAATGTTGAACGAAAATAAAAAAGAGTTGCAATGAAAATTTAGCTAAAAATTGATACATACAGTAAATCCTACTAATGATTCTTTTTTGCTATATGCAGAAGTAGTGCGAAAATTTTCCTAGTTAAATGATGGTGCAGGGTAGTTTTAGTGGCGACGAGATCACCTGTAAATTTTTTTTTTATGATTATGGCTTGTTTCTTTATTTTCCTTCAATTTCAAAAAGTTAATGGCAAGTTTCAATTTACTCATCATCGATTTGATAAAATGTTTTAAAATTTTTTTTGCTATTTGTGTGATTTTGCAACACTGTTTAGTCACTCTTTCGTTACTTTTGCGCATACAACCCACTTGGTTAAATTGACGCTTTTATTTATTTGAAGTAAAATATGTGGTACTAGTTTCGATCAATATTGTGCTTGTCCACTATGAGTAATGGGGAAGAAACCTATGAATGATTGGGAATTATAATTATAATTTACCTTCATTTTGATAAATAGCCTGGTAACTATTGACTGGACTTTTAGAAAAAATGCAGGATTCATAGTTGGAGATAAAGTGTATTATTATGATTGCTGATGGAAAAGAAATTGAGGAAATAATTAATTTCAAGATTACAAATTACGTTGTTAATTTTTATTATTTATTAAAAATTTTATTGATGTCTTTTTTTTCCCCTCAAGACAATGATTTTAGGCTTTTAGCCCTTGAGAAGAGAACAAAAAACCTAATTAAGTGAGGCGAGCCAAAACTCATCTGGAGATGTGGATATTTGGGCTCATTACATAGAAATTCATTCTTATTTTATTGATTTCTTCCATCAAATTCTTAATAAAAAAATCCAACTTTTATTTTTCATTTGTTTTGTTAAAAATATTTTTTAAAATATATTATTTATATATATTAATAAAAGAATAATATATTCTTTATATTAATGATTTAAAAAAATAATATATAAAAGCATAATAATGAATAAAAATTTTCCTTTTTCAATTTTTTATATTTGATATTAAATAAATAAATTATTTTTTATTTTAATAATATATAACTATATTTCATAAAATCTCATTATTTTGCCAAATTAAATTTCAAATTTTCATGCATAAGCTTGTTACTAAATTCGTTAGTAATTTGAAAACTATTTTTTCTTGTTACCAAATCCATTAGTAAATTGTTAATAAATGGATTGAGTGATTGATGTGCATCATTTTACACAAAAATTAAATATCAAACTTGCTCAAAAACATAGTAAAGGGTAAATTTGAGTCATACCTAAGGAAATAAAAGTCGATTAATAAAATAAAATTGCAAATAAGGGGTCTTTTTAAAAGCCATTTAAATATACAATGAAACAAGATTAAAATAGAGTAAAACTAGATATAAAAACTCAATTAAAGTAATTTCACAATCCAATTATAGATTTCTTATTAGTACTTAATAATTTACTTACAATTTAATTACTTAACTAAAGAATGCCCTAAAACTAGCAATAATCATGCAAGATCCAATGCAATCTAATAAAAAAAAGTGACCAATCAATCCCTTGTCACTTATTCAATTCATATAAGCATTTAAATCTAATTAATAATAGTTTCAAGCATTCAAAATCGAAATAAGTTAAATCTAACAATTTTACAAACAATAATTATTAATTCATTTTTTATTTTTCTTAGGCAACTAATAATTCACTAAAATGTCAAATCATCAAAGCCTAATTGCTACTAATTTTAATCAATTACAACTAAGTTACACTATAATAAATTGACACTTGTATCATGAATTATGCCATAGAAATTCAAAAATTATGATAATTTTATCTATTTCCACGGGAACAAAAAAATGTAAAAAAATTTACAAAAAAAAATTAAAAAATTCATGCTACAAGAAAACTTTACCGATGACAAAATATTATTTATAATACGAACTAAGCTATGGGAACATAACCTCTATAATAAAATATCACTTGTGCTATAAAAAAACTTCACCCATGGCAAAATATTACTTGTGCCACAAAACTAAGCTATAAAAATATATTCTTCGTGGCAAAATATTACTTGTACTATAGAAAAATTTTACTTATAACAAAATATCACTTATGCCACAAACTAAATTATGAGAATACATTATCTGTGGCAAAGTATTGCTTGCCCCATAAATTAGGTTACAAGCATGCATTTCTTATAATAAAGTATCACCTATTCTATTATATAAGTTAGAAAAACTTACCTATAGCAAAGTATTACTTATGCCACAAATTAATTATATGAATAAAATTATAGTCAAATATATTATTTTTTAGTAACTATACATATAAAAAATGTTATTTATAATAAGTACAATATGTTATAATATGGTAGAAAATAAAAAATATAAATATTTATAGATTATAAGTGTATAGCAAATAGCTAATTCATCACTTGATTTAAAAGCTTTTAACTAATTAATTAAGTTAAACAATTATTTTAAAAATTTAGTGAATAACTTATTTGATTAATTAATTAACCCTAATCAATCAAAATAAAAAAGTTATGGAATATAATATTTTCAATTAGCTAATTTATAAAATATTTGTAAAAATATAGAACTACCCATAAATTATATAGTTATATACTTTTATTATTTTTTTAAAAATAATAAAGATAGGAGTTGAACCCTAAACCTTAAAATATATAAGAAAAAGTTCAATTATTAAGCTTTTAAGTATTTTTATTTACATATGTATCAATTTTAATATCTATTAGAATGTAATAATTTTTTATACATAATAAATAATCATTTAACTTTCTATCAATTAAATTTATAAATAACTTATATGATCAATTGATTAGCCTCAATCAATTAAAATAAAAAAGTTATAAAATATAATATTTTCAATCAGGTAATTCATAAAATGTATGTAAAAAGATAGAATTACTCATAAATTATATAGTTATATACTTTTATTATTTTTCTTAAAATAATAGAGATAGGAGTTGAACCCTAAACCTTAAGATATATAAGAAAGAGTTTAATTATTAAACTCTTAAGTATTTTTGTTTACATGTGTACCAATTTTAATATCTATTAGATTGTAATAATTTTTCATAAATAATAAATAACCATTTAACTTTCTACCAATTAAATTTATATAATAAATTACTATACATCAACAAAATAAATATTATAATATATTAAAGATTGTATTATATAATTATTCAATGAATTTAAATTCTTTACATACTAAAATCAAAAATTAATATGATTAACATATACATATATATAATACATATATATACAACAAATTTTTTAATTCATTATTTGGTCCAATTTTCAAAATATCACTTAAACAAAAATAAATCATTCAAGGTATAAAACATTATAAAAAATTTATTTTTTCATCACATCACATTATTCTTAAAAAATCTATTAACAAAAAAGATATATATATATATATATATATATATATATATATATTATGAAAATACTAAAATCATTATGTTATATATAAATAGTATAATTTGTGAGATAAGTTATAATAAATTTTAATATAGAAATGTGTAATAATAAGTTTTACATTTATTTTTATAATATTCAAAACTTTCATTAAAAAAATGAAAATAATAATTATGTAAAATTATGTATAATTTATTAAATAATTATATTAAAAAATTTTAATTAACTTATATTTAATGGAGTGATATATATATAATAGTCTAAATTTTCATTTTCATCCCTTATTAATTTCATTTTTCATAGATATTTTATATTAATTTCTTTCCTTCTAAATAATAATTTAATTAATTCGATCTATTCATTAATAATTTTATTAATAAGTTAATGACTTGATAAATGGAAGGATAAAAATTAAATACAAATAACATATGAGAGATTAAATTAATAAAAAAATGTGAAAGTTTGAATAATTTAACTTATATTTGTAAATGATAAAAATATATATTATAAATAAAAAACTAAAATTAAATAATTTATAATAATTTAAATTTTAATTTATAGTTAAAATTTAAATATACATAATAGTTTAAAATTATAACTTGTATGGATATTTATTTCATATAATTCAACCTTTAGTAAAGGAGTTTTAGAAATTAATAAAAATTACTTGAAAGATGTAAAAAATTTACTATTATTTTATAATACCTCAATTAATAATAATTAATAAAAAAATATTAATAAAAGGATAAAATTAACTAATTAAATATTTATAAGAGATAAAATTGATATAAGATATTTGTAAAGCACAAATTTAACATAAGTAAAATTAGTAATAAAATAAATAAAAAATTAATCTATAAAAATAATTTTTAAAATAAAATCATAATGCGTTTTGGTATTGTGTATTTTTATTATATATTTTTATGTAATATTTTATTATATAATTAGTATTAGATGAGTATAGTTTTATTTTTGAAGTTAGCCTCTCAATTAAAATTTTATATAAAATATATTGTATTATAATATTAAAGAAATAAACTAACACAATAGTAAAGTTTGGCATTCCTTTACTTGGAGATTCAGGTTCGATTTCTCGTAAATGTAATTTGTAATTTCTAGACAAATAGAGTTTTAATGATTTATCCGAATTTGATATAGGTAAAAAATATTAATAAGTTTAAGCAAATGTGCAAATAAAATGATAGAATAACACGTAATTGAATTCACTAAATAATTAATTCAATTTAGATATATAAAAATTATTTTATTTGTGGCAATACAAGTTACTGGCTAAAAAATATTATTAAGTTTATTTTACTTGATATAATAACTTTATATAAGTAAAAATATTAATAAGTTTATTTTATTTTTGCCATAATTTTATTTGTGGCAATACAAGTTACTAGCCATGGATATATCTTTCTTGCCACATTTGTATTTTTTATTAGAAGAATCTATTAGTTACAAGTGAACCTATGGCAAAAAAAAATTATTTATGTCACAGAATCCTTTTTCCCATGACAATTTTCTTACCATGCTTACTTATGCCACAAGACTATTTAACCAATATTTCTATAGCTAAATAAAATAGTCATGAAAAATTTTATCTTGTGCGACAGTTTTGACCATGGCACAAGTGTTAATTATTGTGGTCTTACAAACAAGAATTAATTGCAACTAATCGTTTAACCATAAACTACAACATATAATCAAATAATTGATCATGTTTAGCAAATTATTCAAGCAATCACTCATAACAAGAGTAGAAAAATAAAAGATAATTGAATCATAAATAAATTGAAGAGAAAACCTTAAAATTAAACTAAAATTAGAGTGCTTAAACCCTTGAACTGTAAAAAGGAATTAACTATCCATTGTGATTTACAAGAGAAAAGTAGAAAAATAAGAGTGTCTACTATTTAGAATGAATGTTTATCTTGTGAGGCACAAACCCTTTTGAATCTGATTTCCTAAGCTAGAAAAATTAATGGGTTAAATAAATATATCTCTTAAAGTTATAAAAAATGGGGTCTTTCCTTATTTAGAAGCCTATAACTTAATTTATAAATTAAATTACTAACATTTTTTATCATTGTAAAAATTCATATATCAACTTATAGCTAAAATATGACCACTAAAATGATATAGTTTTGCTAAACTCCAAACTTAAAATAATTAGGTTAGGTCTTATTTAACTTTGGGCCTTAGTTTCATCTCAATTGGACTCTTGAAGCTTCAAATGTAAGCCAGAAACTGAGACTAATTTAGTTAAAATAGAAACAAAGTATCATCTGTATGACCAAATTTGACCCTCCAATCCTCTAAACTAGATTTTAGGTAAAACATGAAAGTTTCATAACTTCCTCTTAACTTTCCAATAATATAAAATCACCCAATTTGAACATTCAAGACTCAAGTTATAGTTGAAAATTTAAAATAATATAAAAATCTAGCATTAAGCGAATAGTTTTAAAATATTAGAAAATCATCACCCAATTGCAAAATAGGACCAATAAATTAAGTTAAACATATGAAATGCACTAAGAGGCATAAAATAAGAAAAAAATAATATAATGAATACTTTGTACATCAGTTACGAAACTTTTTTTAAGTTTTTTTTAAAGAAATTCAATAAATTACTTATGGAATTAGTAACGAATGTTGGAACGTAGGTCAATAATTTTGTCACTAAGTTCAAAATATATAACCAATTATTTTTAGGGGACTATAGACCCATTATCTATTGTCATTCCATCATTAAATCTAGAGAAAAATACTCTGACCTCCCTTGAAGTATTGAAAATTTACACAGACCTCCCCTCTATTTTCAAAACCTACACAAACTTCCCCTCTGTTTTCAAAATAAATAAATAGAAATACACAGACCTCCCTCAAAGTTTTGAAAACTTACAAAAACCTCCTTTCTATTTTCAAAACTCGAGAGGAGGTTTGTGTAAGTTTTTAAAACTTTGAGGGAAGTATGTATATTTTTATTTATTTATTTTGAAAATAGAGGGGAGGTTTGTATAGGTTTTAAAAATAGAGGGGAAGTTTGTGTAAGTTTTGTAAACCAGAGGGGAGGTCAGAGTAATTTTCTTTTAAATCTATCAATACAAATTTTGATATGACTTATGGAATGCCACCAAAGGTAATGCTCCATGGCCTACAATTATTTCTTATACTATTTCATTTCTATCTTATCCAATTAGATTGAAAGGATTTTACCAATTAAACAATTTGGAAAGTCACTAAATTGCCTTTGTCAAGTTGTCTTCAAATCTCATTGCAATGCTATCTTAATATGCTCGATGAAATGTGCCTTTTTCAATGAACTTCAGTCTATCTTTTCCTGGTTTCCCCTAGTCGATGTCAAAGTCTATATTTTGGTCTTTAATTTAATTTGTACCAATTAAGTCTCTCAATAATATTTGGTATCAATATAGTCCTCTGATAACTCACCTAACTATATCGTTAATTTGTTCCCAAAAGAGGTAGTGGAAACCTTGATAAGGCATGCTTTTTTTTGATATGGCAAGTTCCACATCATGTTTTTGCTTCCTTTTCAACAAAAAGTTGACAAAAGGATTTAATTGGATAAAATTTAAATATTTGATTTTTGAAATTACGAAATATATATGATTGATTACATTGGTACAAATCAATTTAGTAAGCAACCCAAATTTTATGTTTACTCATCCCACATACTCATAGATTTATATTATTTACCCGAGATCATGCTACCTACCTGGTTGTATCTCACTTCATATTTTTATGATTATAAAGAACTATCCTATTGGATAGGAGGACTTGGTGGGCTAGATCAATACACCAACGGCTAGTTGAGCTGGGATGAGTTTTCTTCTGCTGTGAGGGAAGTGCATGCTAATAATTCAACAAGAGTTGTCATGCAAAAAAGACCAACGGAACAAGACTACTTCCATGCCACTCCTCAAGAATATTTTCAATTTCTAGATGGACCACCGAGAAGAACATAATCTTTAATATTCCTTTGATTTTTATCAGTGTTTGTATTCAAAAGGCTAAGGAAAGGATACTGATATAGATTATAGAAAAAAGCCCTATGATTTTGTAAATGAAATAGAATTTGAGTTCAACGAAGAAGCTGTTCATGTTGATTCTTGAAAATTTTATAAGTTAGATAAGATTTAAATTTCATGCTTTAAGAAACATATTCTCGTATATAAAGTAATAGAAACCGCTGTAAGATCTGATGCACTGTAAAGAAGAGTGGAAAATCTTTCCTCCTTTTTTTCCTCTCTAACGGAATGGATAGCTCCTCTCCAAATATAAAACATAATTGTTGATTGAGAATTTTGCTACATATGGTTTTATGTTGTTGTATAGAATACTTTAGCAACGGGTCTTTTGAGCATTAGATAATTTATTATGCTGGACTTTTGTTTGAATAGTTTAGCATATTTGCTTCAATATAATCTGTCAACTTGTTATTAAACCCTGCCTCAATATGGGTGCTTCGTATTTGATGCTATGTGTGTTCCATTCTAATCAATACTACTACCAGACATCCCAGACTTAACATCACAAATCATGAGCAAGTCCCTTTGAAAGAAAAGATTTTCCCCGGACGTACAAGCTATTTCTACTCACATGGAGAACACCATTGCAGTCTTTGATGCATAACA